>CANUEP010027146.1:0-22963 GCA_947857235.1 Jatropha podagrica
TAAAATTGGAGTCACTTAGGGTTTTTCCTAGTTTACCCTTAAATAATTAAACAAGGTGGCGACTCACACATCACGTGCATTTCTATCCTTTTGTCATATGCATTTCACGCCTATGTGTGTCGGGGTAGGGGTTCACAATCCGATGAATCGGATCTTCCATCCTTATTTAGATCAGTTCGTAGTGGATTTTATTGATGACATTTCGGTGTACTCTCCGACTAGAGAGGATTATAATCACCACCTACGGACAGTTTTGCAAACTTTAAGGGATCGGCGGTTGTATGGTAAGCTCAGTAAGTGTGAGTTTTAGTTGATGGAGATCGCCTTCTTAGGGTATGTTGTTTCAGCGGAGGGTATTCAGGTGGATCCGAAGAAGATTGAGGTAGTGCTTCATTGGAAGCCACCTAAGAATGTCACAAAGATTTGCAGTTTCTTGGGTTTGGCTGGGTACTACATGAGGTTTGTCAAGGGGTTTTCTCTTTATTACTGCCCCTTTGACTAAACTTCTTCGTAAGGATGTTCGGTTTGAGTGGTCGGATAGATGCCAGAGCAGTTTTGAGAGGCTTAAGGCGATGCCTACTGAGGCTCCAGTATTGACACAGCCAGCTCCTGGCAGGTCATATGATGTGTATAGTGATGTTTCACATAATGGTCTAGGTTGTGTGCTTATGTAGGAAGGTAAGGTAGTTGCTTATGCTTCTCGATAGTTTAAGTCACATGAGTAGAACTACCCTACCCATGATTTGGAGTTAGCAACCATTGTGTTTGCCTTGAAGATTTGGAGGCATTATCTATATGGTTAAGATGTCATTTGTACACGGATCATAAGAGCCTTAAGTATCTGTTTACGCAAAGAGAGCTTAACTTGAGGCAGCGTAGATGGTTAGAGCTACTTAAGGACTACGATATTCATCATTGATTACCATCCGGGTAGAGCTAATGTTATTGCAGATGCCTTGAGCAAGAAGTCTTTAATAGCCCTTCGTGCTGTGAATGTTCAGTTATCAGTGGCTAGTGATGGTGCTCTTGTAGCAGAGCTTATGGTGAGACCTAGCCTACTGCAGTAGATCAGAGATGCACAGCTGAGTGATGGGACCATTGCCGAGTGGAAAGACTTAGTCAGAGAGGGTAAGAAGAAGAGGTTTCAAATTAGAGGTGACTACTTGTACTTTGGAGATCGGATTTATGTGTCTAAGATTCCAGAGTTAAGGAGGAGTATCCTAGAGGAGACCCACAGTAGTTCATATTCCATGTACCCAGGTAGTAATAAGATGTATGAGGATTTGAGGATGCAGTATTGGTGGCCGACTGTGAAGAGGGACATTGCGGGTTTTGTATCGAGATGCTTGACTTGTCAACTGGTTAAGGTAGAGCATTAGGTCCCGTCAGATTTGCTTTAGCCTATCTCTATTCCGGATTGGAAATGGGATCGGATCACCATGGATTTTGTGGTTGGTTTGCCTACTACACCCAGGAAGAAAGATGTTATATCGATTATAGTTGACAGATTGACTAAGTCAACGCATTTTCTCCCTGTTAGGACTGATTATACGATGTATGTAGAGCTCTACATTGATGAGATTGTGAGACTGCATGGAGTTCCTTCTTCCATCATCTCTGATAGGGATCTAAGATTTACTTCGAGATTTTGGAAGAAATTACATGAGGCTCTGGGTACTAGATTGCATTTCAACACAGCCTTCCATTCGTAGAAAGATGGTTAGTCAAAGCCGGTGATTCAGGTGCTTGAGGATATGTTGAGGGCTTATGTGATTGAGTTTGAGGGCAATTGGGAGACGTATATTCGGCTGGCAGAGTTTGCTTATAATAACAATTGCCGGTTGAGTATTCAGATGGCTCCTTTTGAGGCTTTATATGGTAGGAGGTGTAGGACACCTCTATGTTGGATGGAGCTTAGTGAGGGCAAGATTGTGGGTCCAGATTTGATCTGTGATGCGGAGGATAAGGTAAGGATTATAAAGAAAAGTTGAAAGTGGCTTCAGATCGTCAGAAGTCGTATGTTGACCTTAAGAGAAAGGATGTCGAGTATGCAGAAGGTGATAGTGTGTTCTTGAAGGTTTCTTCGTGGAAGAAGGTTCTGAGATTTGATAAGAAGGATAAGCTTAGTCCTAAGTTCATAGGACCATACGAAATCTTAATGCGTGTGGAACCATTGGCCTACAGACTAGCATTACCACCAAACATGGATCGAATAAATAATGTTTTTCATGTATCCATGTTGCGAAGATATAGATCGGACCCTTCGCATGTGATATCAGCTGAGTCTGTCACCATCGAGCCAGATTTGATCTGAGGAAGAACCCATAAGGATACTTGCTAGAGAGCTTAAGGAATTGAGGAATAAAAGGATACCTCTAGTAATGGTCCTATAGAGGAATCATAAGACAGAGGAGGTTACGTGGGAGAGAGAGGAGGATATGCGACAGCAGCATCTGCAGTTATTCATATCAGGTAAATTCAGGGACAAATTTATTTTAAGGGGGGGAGAATTGTAACAGTCTAGTTTTTCGGTGTCGGTAATAGTGATTTATCGGTGTGTGAATAGTACCACCAGTTCGGGACTTCGCATTATTTCGGTCTGAAAAAATTACTACATGTGCCTAGTATGTTATTAAATATTTTTGGAGCATGTTTGCATGATTTAGGTGGGTAGAGGATATTTTATAAATATATTTGGAGATTTGCGGCAACTAACGAATAATATTTTTATTGTGGTATATTAAGGTATAAATGGTAAATTACTTTTGAGAAGTTAATTTAATTAATTTGTGGATTTAAATAATATTTAGAAATAAATTATTTGAGGAATATTTGGAGCCATTGGATGAGATTACCTAAGACTTGATCTTAGCCATT
This sequence comes from Jatropha podagrica, assembly GCA_947857235.1. NCBI lineage: Eukaryota > Viridiplantae > Streptophyta > Magnoliopsida > Malpighiales > Euphorbiaceae > Jatropha > Jatropha podagrica. The sequence continues at coordinate 2,878 of CANUEP010027146.1, forward strand.
GATTTAGCATAAAATGAGAAGCAAAGTTTGACTTTGCTACTTAAATCACCAATACTTTCTCTCTCCTCCCTTCTTCTTCCTCCACGCCATCTTCTTCTTCCCTCTTCTTCCACTTTCTTTCATCTTCCTACCTCCAAATACCACTAAAACACCTAATTAAATCATAGAATTTTGATTAAACCTTGAGAATTAAGTAGTAGAAGGTTGAAATTGGAGTTCTTAAGCTTTAGTTTTGGAGTTGCCATTAAAGGAGGTAAGTTGTAACTTTTGGATTTGTGATTTATGAAGTATAATTCTAGGATTAGCCATGGAATTCATGCATTAAGCCATGCTCTTTTCTTTTCTAACATTAATTTTTTGTTTATTGAGCTCTTTTCCTACTTTGAAAAGATTAGTGAACCCTCCACAAAAGGCAAAGAGAAGGCTAAGGATTAGTGTTCTCTAAGCTTATTCAAGCTCATTCAAGAGGTTAGTGCTTTATTATCTCATTTTCCCATTCAATTCCTCAAGTTTTCTATTTCTAGGTTTTTGATGAATTTTTGTGAATGTGTGTGAAATATGTTGGGGATGAGATTTTAGTTGCTTTAATGTTTTTTCCTATGAGTTTTAAGCATGGTAGAATGCTTGGAAGGGAAGGGAATCATCCCTTTACCCTCCAACTAGGAATGGTCGAACCACTCAAGGTGAAGGGTACCTTGTGCCCTTTGATTTTTATGCCAAATTGGAACTTGAATGGGTTTTGAATTGTGTTTTCTTATGATTTATGAAATGAATTTGGAAAGAAACCTTTTTCCCTTTGATTTTGAGGAATGGCCGAACTATGTTAAGAAGAAGGACATCTTGATTTCTTTGATTTTCAAGCTTGTTTTTAATTAAAATGAGTTTATTAATAAGTAATTTGTTGGTGGTTTAAAGCTTCAAATTGAATTTTAATGTTTAGGTATTTTTCATGACTTAAAGAAGGTTTGAAATGGTAAATTGGTTTTAGGATTAAGTGTTTTTAAGCAATGATTATGTGAAATTAAGAAAGTGTGATTTTGGTTTTAAACATAAAGGGTTTTGACGTGCATTGTAAGTTGTAACTAAGTGATTTTGAAATGGTAAGTGTTAATTATAAAATGCTTTTGGATAAGGAATGGTGAATGAAAAATAAGATTTATGGTGGGAGAATACAATTATTTTAGGCTCTACTATATATGATTGACATGTGGTATGATGCGATGTATTGCGATATGTGAGCATGCTCGGGTTATCAGCCCATTTTATTTGGTGGAGTTATGATCATATGCTAGGGTTATCAGCCCTTATAAATAAGCGGACGTGCTTATTAAGAGATGGGGGATGGCGCTTCCACAGGCCATGGTGGTGCTATCACAGGCCATGATTATATGATGGGGGGTGGCGCTTCCTCAAGCCACGATTATGTGATGGGGGTGACGCTTTCACAAGCCACGATCGAATCTGCTTACATTATTTATATTGGTATGAGCCTTAACTAAAAATAGAATTTTAATACATTATAAAAAAAAAGAGGACTCATGTGTGTTATAATCTTTTTATGGTTTTCATAGTGTTCAAATTTAATTAATGTGATTTTGATATTTATTCTATATTTAATTTGGGCATTTAAAAGCATTTTTGGGAATGATTATTTGGCTTTTCATATTATTTTCATTATTGATTATTTAGCACCACTGAGTCTTTCACTCAGCGCGTTGATTTTTATCACGTACAGGTTGTGCGCTGTGGGTGCTACGCGAAGACCAGAGAGGTAGCATCAGAATATAAGTGTAGTTTTTTTTTTCCATTGGGTAGGATATGTATGTAATGTAAATTATGGCATGTATAGACTCATTGTGAATAATATTGGGTTGTAAGTATTCAAATAAATTTTAAATGAAATCGGTGGCCGATTAAGTATTATTATTTGATTATTTGTATGGTGTAAGAATAATGATATATTTAGTTATCTTGAATGGTTACTAATATAATGAGATGATTTGATTGTATATTTTGGAAGTGCTTGCTTATAATTTGAGTTGAATTGGAGATTGGGATTTGGAGAAAATTGTATTGGAAGTGTGTATATTTTTTTTTTTGTGGCAATTTAATTTTTAGGAGAAAATCTTGTGAAATTTTCATAGGGATTTCCTTAAACTCTATTTTTAAATTTTAAATTACTTGCCTCCTTATAAAAATCTAACCATTTCTAATATGTAATCTAGAGTAGTAATGGTAAAAGGCGATGCTCCAGCACCAAATGTGACGCTCACTGTCGGGTTCTCCGAGATTGGGCGGGCGGGTGTTACAAAAATACTCTTCAAGGTAGTGGTAAATTGGGAGTAAGCCTGAGCCAAGGCGGCTGCTACTTGGGGATTGGTTACAGGAGGGAGAGTCAGGGTGATTGGGTGGCCAGATTCACCTTATTCAGCTGTTAGGTTTTTCAAGTTAGGGTTTTCAGGGAGATTAGCGGCCATAATGAATGAAGAGCTGCAAATTGGTTAGGGCTAGGGTTAGGGAAAGGTTGAAGGTGTGTTTCACGCTCACCGCACCAAACTCTTAGAATTTTGGGAGAGAATAATTGTAATTAGCCCGACTTTCGGGTGAAATTTGAGTATATATATTGGAGTCTGAACAATCCAAATTGGATTAAAATTCTGAGTCCTATTTTGATTCCTATTTAGGGTTATATTATAATAAAATATTATTATATATTAACAATTATTAAGATTATTTTAGAATATCTTAAATTTTATAATTTTTCCCCATTCCCACTTTTATATATAGTATAGGCTAATAAACTTAAAAATTAGTTTGTATTGATATTTAAAACTACTTTCCTCTCATAAACTCTCATCCACTACTTGAATATCTTTGTTTATCAATACAAGAGGACTTGTTTTGGTTTCTTTTTCTTGACATTTCTAGAAAATAGTTTAATAGTTAAATCTTGAGGGATGATAAATTTTAACCAGACTTGAATTATTGGTGATTGCTTAAATTTACATAAATCTAAAATAACTCAAATTTGATTTTATTATTTTCATAGGTCTGTGCCACTTGAAGAGACTTGAAGAATTAAGCCTAGCTTCTAATATGTTTGGAGGTAATCTCCCTCTTTGTCTACACAATTTGACATTTGTTAGATATTTAGATCTATCCAACAACAATTTCAGTGGGCAGATTCCTTCATCTTGGCTTTCTAGTCTCAAATCCCTCAAGCTCATTAATATTGAACATAATCTTTTTGAAGGGTTATTCCCTTTCAACTTGTTTGCTAACCATTCTAGTCTTTAGATGGTCGACTTCAGTGACAACAAATGTATGTTTGAGGGAAAGTATTCGGGTTGGGTTCCACCATTTCAGTTAAAGGCTCTTGTCTTGAAAAATTGCCATCTCTCTCGTATTCCTGAGTTTCTCCACATCAGTTTAAATTGGAAAGGGTTAACTTGTCTCACAATAAAATAAATGAAAGATTTCCCATTTGGTTGCTTGAAAATAACACCGAACTAGGCCAATTGAGCCTTAAGAACAATAGTTTCTTTGGTCGATTTCATCTACCATCGTTCTATAGCTTCAATATTTCTAGTTTGGATGTCTCGGACAATCACTTCTCTGGACAACTTCAAGAAATTGACGAAAAGATGTTTCCCAACATTGATTTTCCTTTCTTGCCCAATGACAACTTCTAATTGAGAAGCTTGGATTTGTCTTTTAACAGCTTCTTAGGTGAAGCACCAGAGAAAATGATTTCGAGTTGCACTTATTTGCAAATTATAAAGCTATCTCATAATAACTTCCATGGTGAAATATTTGTTAGTTATATGCCCTATAGCCAATTAGATTGGTTATATTTTGGGATATAATATTTCATGTAATAAATATTTGATTATTAATAAAAGGCATTTATTTATTTTTTATATTCTATCGATTGAATCTTAGTAAGAGATAAAATCCATCAGACAATATTGCTTTGCAAAATAAATTATAATGTGGTTATAATTATGAGTTTTATATTTGCATTAAAGCAATGTCTCTAAATATTCTTGGTCGATGTTCTCCTCATTTTTGGACGATGATTAGAGCTGTTGAGACTGGTACATATTAAGTTCTTTCCTTAGGGAAGCAGTTGTTTTCATAAGCTGAGATATATGTGATATCTAGAATTAATATGTAGGTGTTTGTTATTTAAACAAGTCCATTGAATTGACCTGCATGAGAGTTCCATATGGAGAGTTACCTGTGTCTATGGAATACTCAAGTGATGGTTGTGTAAGTGATCCTTTGACTTTAGATTACTAAGCTATCTTATATAGGGATGACTATGTTTTGATTCTTTGTTCACATTATTCATTTTATGAATAATAAGCAACGATTAATTGGACATAGTAGAAAATGTATGGAGATATTTGTGTAATTAAGAAAGGATTCATCACCCTTGGTAAATTAGGAAAAATGTTCTAATTGTTCTCTACTAGTATTGATTAAGAAATCCTTGCGTAAGGTAGAATGAAATTAGCAAATGAGATTTGAAATTTCATTAAACTGATCAATGGCTAAGGTTAAGAGAACTAACATGATTTAGTAAAACAGACACACTCCATGCCTAATTACTAATTCAAAAAATTAATGATTAAGGGATATTAATTACACTGATAAATCATGCACTGAAAGGTAAAGTCAAACCACTTTGACTTTTCAGAAATTTGGATAGTCTTGACATGTTGCTAGACAATGTACTTGACCTTCAAATATTAATTAGTTAATATTTATTGCTAACATATTTGGAACCTAGAAGGTCACACACATAAGAATGGATATGAGAAAGTGAAAATGAGAAATCGAATCAAGTATGACTTGATTACAAATAAGTTTTGTGGAGTTAAGGATAAAATTGTAATTTATATTTGATTACAATTTCATCTAAATTATTAAGTATTGACTTAATTGATTTATATCTAAAATTTATTAAAACAAATTTTAGATTTAATAAACCTAATATTTCAATTATGATTTGTTTATTTAAATAGTTAAATAAATAAATAAAATTGATTAAATTGAAAATCCTATTAATATAAATATTATGATTTATTTATTTAAATTATTTAAATAAATAAATAGGCACATACATATTTAGTTATAATTTATTTATTTAAAAGGCTTAAATAAATAATTATAATTTATTTATTTGTGACATAGGGTTTTCCTATATAAGGTTTAATAAATAGTATAAATGGTATAAGAGTAGAACGTGAGAACAAGAGTTGTTGCTCATAGCCACAAAACAAAATAGAAAGCCTACGATAGCTGGCACCGTTGTACGCTCTAATCTCTCAACCCTCTAAAATAGTTTTAGTGTTTTTCGATTGTCCATTCGTGTTGATACTGCTAAAGGCCGGACGTTTAGACGGTTTGTGATTTGCGACAACTTAGCCGTGTAGATCGAAGTATCGAAAAATCTGCGAAAGAGGTATTCTTCCTAACTAATTTTATTGTCTTATTCGTTTAAGCAGATCCCTATGCTTTAATTATATTATTCCACTGCGCATATATGATATCGAAACCCAACAATATTCACTGCTCGATTTAACCTTACTAACTTGTGGTCTTTGCATTTGAATGACAATAGTCTCATGGGAACTCTGTCAAGCATTTCAGTCACCCAGTTCTATCGCCTATCAGTATTAGATCTTAGTAACAATAGATTTCATGTTGAGCTTCCAAGCTGGATGAACAACACAAATTTGCATCATGCAAACCTTTCTCATAATTCTTTCAGAGGTGAAGTATCATGAGAATTTTTTTCAGCTATTTATGTAGACCTTTCCTATAACAACTTTTCTGGATCACTGCCTTCTTGTTTCAAACAGAGGCCTTCATATTATGTGGAAACGGGTTATATAAATTTGCGAGGCAACAGGTTGACTGGATCAATACCAGATGATTTTCTCAACAAATCAGGACTGTTGGTATTAAACTTGAAAGACAACAGCCTCTCAGGCAGCATTCCCAATAAATTCGGTACATTCCCAAAATTACGGGCTCTTCTATTAGGAGGAAACCATTTAAATGGTTCCATTCTGAATTGGCTGTGTGAACTAAATGAGGTCAGCTTCTTAGATCTTTCAAGAAACTCTTTTTCTGGCTCCATACCCAACTGTTTATGTAATCTCTCCTTTGGAATGACAAAAGTTGACGGTGATCTTTTTGAAACACAATTAAGGCTTGGTGCCTTGTATAATAACGTCTACTCTGCTGGAGCTGTCCTGTACTTGAGTGAGTTCTACGGAGAGCGAGAAAATTATCTCATTGTCCACCCAGAAATTGAGTTTGTTACAAAATATATGCCTTACAATTATAAGGGTCACATTCTCAATCTCATGTCTGGATTAGATTTGTCGCAAAATAAATTAACGGGTGAGATTCCGTTTGGGCTGGGGGAAGATATTTATGATTCATTCCTTGAACTTATTCCATAATCAATTGATAGGATCTATTTTCTGACATCATTCTCAAATCTTACTTCACCAGAGAGCTTAGACTTGTCTTATAATCATTTAAGTGGAGAGGGGTTCCTTATGGCTTAGCGGATCTAGACTCCTTAGGGGTATTATCTGTGGCTTACAACAATTTATCAAGTAAGATTCCAGACGAACGACATTTGAGTACTTTCGACAAAAGAAGCTTTCAGGGCAATCCATTTCTCTGCGGATCTCAGGTGGAGAAAATATGCAATCATGAGTCACTAAATTCACCACCAATGGTACATGAAGAACCAGAAGATGGAAAATGGCATGAGATTGACCGTTTGGTATTTTTGTCAAGCTTCCCAGTATCTTTTGCAATTTTCTTGTGGGAGTCATTGCCATTCTTCATGTCAATCCTTACTGGCGACAAACGCTATTTCATCACAGTGAGCAGTTTGTGTTTTCATGTTATTACTTCGTTAAAGACACTTTCTCCCAGTTACCATTTGGCCGTCTATTCCATTAACAGGTAATGGTGGTGGAGGTTGATTTGTCATGGTTTGATGTTTGCTTATGAATAAAATACAGTAAGTTCGATTTGAATATGTATTTGTTGAGTTTCTGACAAGAATTTAGACCAAAAATTCTCAAGGAATGTTTGTTACACCAAACCAGTTGGAAATTTAGATTTTTCATATATTTGCAAATAAAAGCAGCTTCTCAATTTTACAAGTCTCTGCAAAATTCTCATTACCACATGAAAGCCTGAACATTTGGTTCCGATATATAAGGCATCTTCGTGTCCCCATAAGCCTGAATTACATATTCTACTGTAGTTTTGTTAATATAAGAATAAAGCAGATTTAAATTTCTTATTACAAATGCTATTATTGGTAAGAGCATTGAATTACTTGACCTTTTGTATTTAGTGTTTTTCAATTAAATGTATTTTCACCGTTAACTAGACCGAGAGGGATATTTGGTGAAAAAGGATGGAAAATACATTTTAAACACATTTCATATTTTTTATTCATTTAATTTTTGAATTTTTAATTGATATAAATAAAATATAAATTCAAATATAACAAATAAATTGTCTAAATTTTTATTATAAAATATTCTTTAATTTTATATGCTTAAACTTGAAAATTAAGTTTTCTAATTTAAAACTAACTATTTACAAACAAATTTAATTTCAAAATTTTTTAATTAAAAGTTAAGGTATTATCATTTTTCTGAAACCAAATCAAACTACCAGTTTGACCGGTTTAATTGGAAACCGGACTTTAGTCTTATTGGGGTTACATAAGAAAACCGTCGATCTTACAAGTCAGCATGAATCGTACTAAATATGATTGAATTCTCCTGTTCAGTAATTTTTTACCTTCACTAGTACGTTGACCGTTCCAATTTTTATAACACTAGATATTCCAACAATGTTATATATATATATATATATATATATATAATTTAGAGCAAAATAATTTTTTTTTAACTTTAAAATTCATGTGCATCTCATGTTTGTCACGATTTAAATCCATGTATACAGCTAGAGTGTAGCCTAATCACACCGGTCTCCTCTACTTAAATTACTCGACGAACATTCATACATACAAAATTATGAATGTGAACATTTCTTTTCTCATATATAATATTAAGCATTCTACAATAATACAACTTAATCAATTTCATGAGCTTTTTTTTAAAGGTAAAACAAAGAAATGCATTAAGAAACATGATAACAAGAATACAAGCATTCGGGAATTGGCTTGCAGAAGAGGAAGAAGTCTCACCTAAATTCATAAAAACATGCAAAATTGAAATATTAGAAAAGTGAACGACCTAAATATATTCAATGAGAATTATGGATGGCGGGGAACTCCAAAGAGTTTAATTCATTCCACAACAATAAAAATATGTATATCTATTCACAGCATAACCTTTTTATAATCATAAGCATCCATCATCATTTCATTCATAATATTTCATGTCATAGGGCAATCATTATTTCATCATCATAGTTCATGATCCCCTAGGTTTTTACTCTTATGCTCGATAATGAAAATCCTTTAATTCTCTAATTAATTTAATGTTGGTAATTTTTTAAATTGGTCTGTTTATAAATTTTCTATTTTGGGTTTTTTTAGAGAATAAAATTATTGGGTCTAAAAATTGTTAAAAGTTAATACTAGCTCATAAGTTAGCTTAATTAATTAAGATTTGTTTCAAGTTTTGGCAAAAAAAAAAAAAAAAAAAAATAGCCCATAGATATTGTTAGCTTAAAAATCATCAAAATTAGGTGAGATGAGGAGGACTCTGCTAAGAAAAAAAGAAAGAAAGGAAAACGTGAAGAATAATATACGAGAGGAATTAAGAGAGTGAAACCTAATTGAATACAAAGACAGAGGTGTAAATTAAAAATCTATTCGCATTTTATAAACTAAAGGATAGCAGGTTAAAAAAGGGGGAGGAGGAAAAACAAAGAAAGTAAAGACGTGAAGAGAGGAGAAAGGAAAAGAGAGCAAAAATGTAGGAAAAGACAACAAAAACGTAGCAAAAAGAGAAAAAAAAAAAACCCAGCAAAAAAAGAAGAAGAGAGAACTTAAAGAAATGACACCTTGGCAATCAACCTACAAAGAATTCAATTTGAGATTCAATAAAAGATAAAAAAATAACTATTTGAGATGAGAGCATCAATCTATTTAATCCATTCTTGTTGTTTTTCTCTCTTTAGTTCCTTGATAGTTTTGATTCATTTTATGTTTTCCATTTAATCTATTTGTTCTATTGTAAATAATCATTTAAATATGATTTTTATTATAAAAAATGAATCTAAGTGGTGTATAATCAATTTAGTATAGAAAATAAAATATAACGATTCTAATGCTATTTCAAGCTCTTGATCACAATATTCATCTTGTAGATGAATACAATTCACAAATCCCAGCAAGAAATGTACATTGGAATCGCTAACGTACTCATCTAGATCAAATGTGGGTTTTTTACCCTTAAGCTTCAACCCACTTTGATCACAGAATCTAAGTGTGATTTTGTGACATCTCAATTCGGCAAAGCGATCCTAAGAGGGCGGGTAGAGTAGGGCTCCCGACAAGCTTCTAAGATGGCAGGCTAGCCAAGGTAGTGGAATGTCAGACACAGGAATCAATCAGATCATATATCAAAAGGGGGGTAATTAATCATCAGAGGTGCCTTTTGGTGGAATGGCTGGAGAGTTGGAAGAACTCCAGTGTTAAGCATTCTCTCTCGATAGAAATTCTAGGATGGGTGACCTCTTGGGAAGTTTTCCATTTCATCTGTGGACAAAACCATGTGGGTCTTGTCGATCTAGTATGGGATGGAGCTGGTTTGATCCAAAGTGGACAATTCCTCTGGTGGTTGGAGTCAGGGCATTACAATTTGGTATTAGAGCCTGACCCCCCTCGAGTAGATATATGGTTCGAGGATGAACGATGTGGAAGCTAATGGGCCTGTGACATCCTGACCTAGCAAAGCGATCCTAAGAGGGCGGGTAGAGCAGGGCTCCTAGCAAGCTTCTAGGATGACAGGCTAGCTAGGGTAGTGGAATGTGGGACACAGGAATGAATCGGATCATATATCGAAAAGGGGGTACCTAATCATCAGAAGCGCCTTTTGGTGGAATGGCTGGAGAGTTGGAAGAACTCCAGTGTTTAAGTGTGCTTGCTTGACAGAAATCTTAAGATGGGTGACCTCCTACGGGTCATGCCGATATAGTATGGGATGGTGCTGGCTTGATCCAAAGCGGACAATTCCTCTGGTGGTTGGAGTTAGGGCGTTACAGATTTGATGTTTTTTAAGTCGTTTTTCTTATGGAACTTATAAACAAACACCACTGGAAGTGAATCGAGTTCCCTTTCAAGGTAAGCGGAGTCTATAATCACCAGAAGAATGACAACAGAAGAGCATCAGAGCAAGTTGGCCTCATTTCCAGGCTCCCTGCCATGAAGGCACCAGCCTTCCTAGGAGGGCTGACACCTTTAACTCTAGGCTGATGCCTTCCTTGTTGATGTTGACGCCTTTGTTTCCCAGAAATGAAGGCAACTTGCGGTAAAATTAAGTTTTTACGTGTTCCTCTCGTAAAAACTTGATTTCTTAGAACACTAAAGTGTAAAATTAACTGAAAAGCATAAAAAAAGTAGATTTTAGACTCTTAATTACCTGATTTTCAAGAAAGATGTTGAATTGGTTGGAGTTTGATGAAGAACAACAAAGAACACTTGATATCCTCCTTATGATTCGATTCTGAGTTGTTGATCTTAGGTTCCCAGAAAGATTTCTGACTCTCTTACACACTTTCTCTTCAATGGTTCTCTTATCTCTCTCTCAATCTAACAAAATCTTGAAAGATTTTGATGGAGAGGTTGATTGAAGGATGTGTTTTGTAGTTTGGATTTTTTCAATTTTTGATTTAGATTTTTTATGTTTGAATGTTGTTTTTATGTTTTTGTTCCAAGGTTTTCACTACAAATTTTTGCCAACCCCTAACCCTAGAGTTAATGTGGTATTTATAGGCAAATGGTGAAAGTCGGCACTGTTCATCCTATATGTGGCAGGTGGGTCCCTTATCTGGGCCCCACTGGTGGGTCCTGTCTATGGGTCCCACAGACGATTCAGTTTTCAATTTTTTATGGAATCAGTTTAGATCATTTGTATGACAATATTAGACATGAAAATTCATTTTTGTGATCCCGAGAGCCATTTTCGAGCCTCATTTTGGCCCGAACCTCGAAAACATGAAAACGACCCAATGGATCCAATTTTTTAACCTAGGATACCTAGTTCAAGAATCGAACCAATCGGACATTCCAAACTCGTTCTATCACGAGAAACATCATCACCACTGATGGGCCCCCTAAGGATCCCTAATGGGCCCCACAAGTGGGCCCCACTAGGCCCATTGTGGGCCCCACCAGTAGATCCCCTAATTTTATGAAATCTATTCGGGTGATGCATAGAGTGCCGTATGACATTGAGGCGCCTCCTGAGCGAGCTCGAGATGTGCTTTTGGGTATGGTTTTGCCAAAAAAGTGAAAAGGCACTAAGGGTTGCTCTTTCTAGACTCGGATCATTGGTTCGAGATCAACTTCCCTAGATGCTTCAACCTCTTTTTAGTAGCACAAGTTATCATCATAGAGTACATTTCTAGGGAAAAAATTGAGCGTCTACACCATGGTTTCACAATGTCTTGCAGTGGATGACTAACAGGTTTATCCTGACTCAACTACTAGAGATGACAAAAGAGCTATACAACGTTTGGCATTACAATTTGCAGTCTTAGACAGTCAGTTGTACAAGAGAATATCTGATGGGGTATTATTAAGATGTGTATTATGGAAAGAAGCTGAAAAGATTATGGAATAGATCCACGCAGGGGTTTGCAGTACTCACATGAACGGAAAAGCACTAGCTAAGAGGATTCTCATAAAAGAATTCTTTTGGACAATAATGGAAAAAGATTGTAATTCTTTTGTGAAAAGGTGCTGTAAATTCAAAATTCATGGAGACCCGAGTCACATCTGACCTTCAAAATTACATCCTTCTATTTCACTATGGCCATTTGTAGCTTGGAGAATAGATATCGTCAGTAAAATTCACCACCTGCTTCTAATGGACATGAATTTATAGTAGTGGCAGTGGACTATTTCTCAAGATCGGTTGTGGCAGATTCTTATAAGAATTTGATTTTGGAATCCCCCATCAAATAGTGACAAATAATGGAGTTCAGTCCTTAGTAAAAGTAAAGACACTATTAGAAAAATATGGAATTGAACATGATAAGTCTTCATCATATTAACCATAAGCTAATTGGGCAGTGGAAGCCGCAAATAAGAACATCAAGAAGATATTAAAAAAATGTCAAAAAATCATCATGATTGGGCAAGCAAGCTATAGTACACTATATGGGGTTACAGGACCACCGCCACATATGTGAATGTGGCAACCCCTTATTCTACAGTCTACAAATGGAAGCCTTGCTGCCAATGGAAATAAAAGTGCAGTCCTTATGTATAAGGGTGGAATCCAAAATTGCAGAATGTCAATGGACAGAGCATCATTATCAAGAATTAGCACTCCTAGATGGAAAGAGGCTTAACTCCCGATTCATGGATTAGCTATATAAAAAGAGAATAACTATGCACTTCAATAAGAGAGTTCATTTGAAGCTACTTAGAGTAGGGGATTTGGTCTTGATACATATACGGCCAAAAATTCATAAGCCAAGGGTGAAATTCAAGCCAAACTGGGAAGGTCCACTTCTGATCAAGAAAATGTTTTCAAAAGGTGTGGTGAAGCTATCAAACGTGGAAGGCAATGAATTCACAGAACTAGGCAATTTGGATAGATTGAAAAAATTTTATGTATAACTTGAAATGTTTATTGCAAAGCCCAATTAGTGAATTCATCTTGTGTGTTCTTATTAACTTTAAAGCTTGTTATGTTAAGTTTATGTTCATATGCAAATTGTGTGAATTTACATTGATGAAATAGAATAATGGGAAATATATCAAGAATTTTCAAGCAACAGACATTTCATTCATAATAAGTGCATACATTTATATAATGGCAGTGTCAATAATTGTCTAATAAATTTCATTAAAGTAGGATAGGAGCATCTACATGCTAGGTCCTAATAGGAATCTAACAGTCAACAAATCAGTTGACTCCAAATCAGCCCTAACTCCAAAATAAGCCTGCAGCCACAATCGGTACAAGTCTGAAGAAGAGGTATTAGCGACATCAAAAATGGGTACAGTCATGTGACTGCGCTAGGTGGAAAAAAAGTGAGACAAAAATTGTTGCGTAATAAGGCCAACCTCGAACCAGGTGCAATCAAGGACAGCCTTTCGACTATACTGCTTAGCTAAACAACTGGGATGATAAGCCACTACCATGTTCAACCCATATAGGGGCACATAAAGAAAGCATGAAGAAGACTCGGTCTATGTACCGTGTTGCTGGTCAAACGACAGTGAGGTCGGACATAGACTTGTAGTCTATAATCAAACATCAGATGGTTTGATGGTGGATTCATCACTTGGTACTTCTCAAAAGCCCATAACTATAAATGCATTAAAAAAAAGAAAAAAGAAGCTCATTAAGTCAAAAACATGTAAGGGCGCCTTAAGCAAAAGTTAGAGCATTGAAAAGAACAGATAAAATGTAAAAATAAAATAAAAAAAAAAGAAAAAATAGTTCGATAAGTCAAAAACCCATAAAGGGCAGCTTAAGCAAAAGCTAGAGCATACAAAAAGGAAAAAGAAGAATAAAAGATGCATTTACCTGCAGTAGAAGTGGGCTCCCCATCAGACCGAGTACTAAGATAGAGTCCCAACCATACTTTCCCAGCCAAGTAAATGTCTCAGCAATAATAACTAGAAAAGACATACATCACCTGGCCATCTGCTGAACTATAGGCACTAGCCTAAGCTTGCCATAGCCATCAATAACACTAAGTAGCAAGTATTTACTAAGAATGTAGAAATGGATAGTTGGAGGCTAATATGAGCTAGTGTAGTCCATACTCAAGGCACGATATATGAGTGATTGCAAGGGCACGGCGTCAACTCCAAAGTCCTAAGACGAAATCTCATAATCTAAGAAACCAAAAATAGGCAAAATCAATGAAGCAGGGTCAATATAAGTGAAGCAAAGGTCAGACATAGACTTGTAGTCTATAATCGAACATCAGATGGTCCAATGGTGGATCCATCACCTGAAACTTCTTAAAAGCCCACAACTACAACTGTATTAAAAAAAGAGAGAAAAGAAGTTCGTTAAGTAAAAAACATGCAAGGGCGCCTTAAGCAAAAGTTAGAGCATTGAAAAGAACATATAAAATAAATAAAAAAGAAAAAATAGCTTGATAAGTCAAAAACCCGTAAAGGGCAGCTTAAGCAAAAGCTAGAGCATACAAAAAGGAAAAAGAAGAATAAAAGATGCATTTACCTGCAGTAGAAGTGGGCTCCCCATCAGACCGAGTACTGAGCTAGAGTCCCGACCACACTCTCCCAGCCAAGCAAATGTCTCAGCAAGAATAACTAGAAAATGCATATATCACCTGGCCATCTACTGAACTATAGGCATTCGCCTAAGGTTGCATTAGCGATCAATAACACTTAGTAGCAAGTATTGACTAAGAACGCAAAAATGGACAGTTGGAGGCTAATATGAGCTAGTGTAGTCCATACTCAAGGCATGATATACGAGTGATTGCAAGGGCACGACGTCAAATCCAAAGTCATAAGACAGAATCTCATAATCCAAGAAAGCAAAAATAGGAAAAATTAGTGAAGCAGGGTCAATATCCAACCAGGGCACCATAGGAACTTCTTTAACCACGAGTATTCTCCTAAAAATAATGCTAAACTCTTTAAAAAATAGATAGATCTCAAATTCGTGATGGCAAAACAAGTTGTCCAAAGGATCAAAATGGTTAATCAACCATTGCAGTAATCCGAGTTGAACCCGAATGTTTTGGTAGTAGCTCAGTCCGTTGAGTTTGAATGGTGAAAGTAAATCTCAATCCTAATGGCTAAAACTATAGAATAACACTTTGAATGCAGGTGCCAAGGGCCAATCCATGAATACTGGGAAAGAAATGAGAGGTTTAGGGAAGTTTTTGAGTGAAAACTTCGTCTGGAAAAAGAGAAACAAGCTTGTGAAATGTGTATGGGTGTTATAGGCTTTTATAGTAAGAAATAAATGGATAGATTTGACAATTGGGTGCCACTACAACATTAGTGGCATACACCACTACGTGTGGTGCAAGCCACAATATAGTGTTGTACGCCACTAGATAGCAAACACTTGGAAAATTCGTTGTTTTGTTGTCTTTTAACTTTTAGATTCAATAATAGTGTAGATATCAGCTATAAAGCAAAAATACACCAACACCACTTAGAAACATGTAAAGAAATTAACATTTGCCTTCATATAAATACAAATATTCATTCTTTATAAGAGTTCACTACTCAGACTGGGTACAAAATACAAAAAGTAAGAAGAAAGAAAATAAGAAAAAGTAAACTGGGGTAGCCAACTCAAGACATGTTTGAGATCATCTCCTACGAGCCATCAATGCTGCACTTCTCGGTCTCTTCAACGATAATTGACCAGTGTCTAGCTCTAGGACCAACATGCCTACCACGCTGAATCCCCCGAATTTGACCAGCTAAAGGCGCCGTACTAGCTCTCTACATACATTCATAAACATACGTAATTGCACTTCATGCATACATAGCATCTGGAGTGCATATTTTTCTTTTTGTTGTTGTTCTTATACTTACAGATACATGCTCATCAGAAAGCCTCACCATCGCTAACTTGAGGCACTTCGCTTCATATAGCTGGCAAACATCATTATAGTAAAAAATGGATAGCTGTGGAATAAGACAGGGCAACCAATAAGAGAATGGATTAATAAAAGAACGGCTTACAGAATACAAATAAAGGATACTCATATAGGTGCAGCCTGGTAGAGACATCTGGCATGGACTCATAAGATGGGTCATAGGATACCATGTGCAATCTAACCCGTGCGGTCCAAAATGAAAGAGAAAGAAGAACTTGGTCCTTGCTCTAACTTGCTAATGATGACAGTCGCATCGAAATCCCTACTGACGCAATTATCGCATTGCTACCACTGTAAGAATAAAGCACAGTCAATAAGCAAGTGGAAAAGATATTGGGGCAAAGCTGAGAATAGAATAAAACAAGGATAAAAACCCACCTGTGCTGCGGTGTCACCTATATCCCTAGCAAACTCCTCCGCTTAGGCAAAAGGATCAAACTCAATTGGTGGGAGGACGTGGACCAAGAGCTGGGTCTGTACAAAAATGGCATAAGCGCTAGACATGGAAGTACCCAGATGATCTATTGTAGTCAATCCTCTCCACGCAACCACAATGTCCTGCTCAAGCTGGATGGATCTAGTGGACAACATATAATAAGGCACAACATGTGGCACTCTCTTTCGGTTTGGGCCTAGCTCCCACTCATGCACCCTCTCTTTGAGGCAGTACATGTCGTAGAATAGGCCAAGAAGGAGAAGTCATCTGTGTTGATACCCAGTGGGCGGCTGGATGAAATTGGGGTATGTAGTACCTCCCCCGATGGGTACCTCTATATTTGCAAAACTAAAAGAAAAGGAAGAAGAAGAAGAAAAGAAAAGAAAAGAAAAGAATCAAAAATTGGAAAAAGGAAAAAGGAGAAAAAGAAAGGAAAAAGCAAAAGAAAAACAAAAGAAAAGAAAAAAGAAAAATAAAAGTAGTGAGATGTAGCAACTTACCCAATCTAAAGTCAAGTTGTTCAGCAACTACTGAATCATTGAGACCTCTAAGGTAGTATGAGCATGCCTCCGGCCAAATCTCCATGCTTGACCTCGAGGAAGAGACCTCGTATTAATATCAGCCTCGAAGCTATATAAGTTCGGCATAGGGAGGACCCTATGCTCACAGGCCCAAATCTATATAAAAAATAAAGCAGCAATCAGTAAATAAGTGAAAGGATAAGAATAAAATGGGAAAGAAGGAGAATAATCAAGGAGAATGTGTTTTAATACCTTAATAACACACTTGTAGCCAATCTTTAGGTCCGCTCCTTGGTCGCACATATCCATGCCATAAGACAGATACGACAGGGCAGCAGCTCCCTAGTTAAACTGCCTCATCATATGAAATTTGGAAGAGGTGGTAGCAGTGCCAAATATGCATTCTTACCATGGTTAGTAAACAAGGTGTTGAACAATAATGGAGGAGGTAGGCTCATGCTACCACATCCACATCCAGCTCTGCCACTCGATCCTGAGGCATATCTTGATAATGGGAGAAGATGCTCTCATTGCACACCCACTTATCGGAGATGATAGGCTCCACCCTGATAGCAGCCTAAAGGCTCGCGTATAGGCCTGCACGGTCCAATGTCCTCATCCGGTCATCAAAGATTGGCCGCCCTCCAAAAGGAAGCTCGAGGATAGTGGGAAAATCGACCGACATGATCATCATCTCATTGAATGGTAGATGGAAAGTGTGAGTTGTATCCATCCATTGCTCCATAAGCGCTAGAATACTGGAGGGTAAAGTTTGGCCTTGCACCCGGGGAAGTATCGATAAAATGGCAAAAGCTTGCCTCTCGAGTATGGTCCTAGACTCGCATAGGCAGCTGGTCGAACCACTCGCAAACAACGTAGGCGTTACCGTCAAATTTTCCACGCTTTGCACTCTTCTGCAAAGTAAACCACTACAAATATAGCTAATAAAGTGCAAAGGCATATGCGTTTTAAGTTTTAATGTAAATAAGTAAGGAAAAATGATGAAAAAAAAAATAAAAAATTGGTGTTTCACAGCTATTGTGGTGTGAGGCACTACTCAAGTGGCTTGTTCCACTAGTGCTGTGGAGCTTGCTACAATGCTGTAGAGTAGCAAAATAGGTAAGGATGTGGCACATGCCACAACGGCCCATTGCAGCCTAAGAATGCCCACAAATGCCCAAAAGGTGAATTTCTACCTAGTTTTTGGTTTCTAACTTAATGTTTGCATGTTTCTAGTATTAACAATACCGAAAAAATAGGACAAAAAGTTTTAAAGTACCTTAAAAGTGCCCCGCAAAGGTGACTAGGCAAATCATGCCGCAAACTGATTGAAGTCCATGCATCTAGAATAAACTCCCGCAATTTTATTTTGTGGCTTATAAGCCGATACATAAGATTTTTTGAAGTCATTACATCGCTGGAAATCCAACCCATAACGTTCTCAGCAGCCATAAGTCTTGATTGTAGTGAAGCAGAAAAAGAGAATAGAGAGTTTTTTTTTTTTTTTAAAAAAAAAAAAGAGTTTAGTAAATTAGGTTGAAAGCAACAAATGAATGTCACTTTCACCTTTTATAAAGTTAGTGAGCCTATGGACCTAACTTTTGCCCTCAGCCCCAATTTGGCCCAAAGGTCCATTAGCCGTGACAAGCTCTTATACTTAACCGAGAACCCATCAACAACTAGCCGCCTAAGCAGGGGCAACACGTAGCTTGCCATAATACAATTTTTAATAAAACAACACATAAAAACACACAAAAATGAATAAATTAACACAGACACACACGAATTCACGTAAATCCACACAAATTCACACAAATTCACACAAACACACACACACACACACACCATTCATGTGAATTCATGCAAATTTGTGCAAAATCACGCTCCACATGTGCATGCTTTTTTGTGTCTAATCACGAAATTCTTAAACCTAACCATCGGCCAAAGGCCTATTTTTCTATCAAAAAATGTGTTTTTCCAGATACGTCCCAAGTGGAGCATTTTAGAACTAAAGTTCTCCGTGGCACCAGCCGTCATAAGTGGCGCACCTAAGTCGTCCAATATGGTACAACCAAAGTCGTCCTAAGCGACCCACCATCTAAAGGATGACCTCTCAAAGTGGTGCTTTTTATCAAAGTTATTGTTTGGCATAGAGCATTTCACCAAAGCCGTCGTTTGGCACAAATAGCCACAAAAGTCGCCAATAACCGCCATGGCGCTCCTCCTCCGCTCTTCACCGTTCAAAGGACAACCTCCCACAGCGGAGCATTTGAGAACTAAAGTCCCTCGTGGCACCTAAGTCGTCCCATATGGCGCACGCAAAGCAATCCCAAGTGGCATTGTCCAAAAGACAACCTCCCATAGTGGAGCTTTTTATCAAAGCCATTGTTTAGCGTAGAGCATTTTATCAAAGCTATCATTTGGCTCAAAGCATTTTACCAAAGCCATTATTTGGTGCAGATAGTTGCAGAAGTCGTCAACAACAACCATGGCGCACCCCTTCTGTTCTTTATATCCATAGTGACAACCTCCTATAATGGATCATTCTAGAACTACAGTCTTCCATGGCACCCAAAGCCCTTTAAAGAATGCAGATTGTAATGGAGAATCTCCTATAGTGGAGCATTTCAACAAAGCCTCCAACTGGCGTAAATAGTCGCAGAAGTCACCAATAATCACCATGGTGTAATTCACCCACTCACCAATCACCTACTGGCAACCCACATCAATAAAGCTACCAAAATGGCGCACTTCATCCATCCGAGCCATTCAAAGGATAAAAATCAAGTAGTTCTTACCTACGCATCTACTTTACACTTTGATGGCATCTTGCTTAAGAAGAAAAACGTCATCAAAGTGGGCCTAAACTATAGATGCTTAAATTTTGCTCCTAAAGTGAAATGACCCATTAAATTATTTTCAAAGGAATTTTTAATTAAAATTTAATTGTAAATTTCCACCAATGAGAATTAGCGAAAAATAATATTTTATGCCTCAAACCGAATCCGAAAATCGAATTTAAATAGTTAACTCGATTGAAAATCTCGAAATCAACGGAAACCAAACCGAGTTGATAAAGTGGGCCGAATCGATTCAAATCGAACCAAAATCAATTAAAATAAATAATAATAATAATAATAATAATAATAATAATAATAATAATAATAATAATAATAAATTCTCTCTCTCTCTCGCGCGCGCTCCCCTTCTTCCCCAGCGCCTCCTCCCTTTCTCCTTCACGTTCTCCGGCCACCGGGCATGAAAACCGACG
>CANUEP010027151.1:0-108512 GCA_947857235.1 Jatropha podagrica
TGGGGCTTTTTTTTTTTTCTTTTTATTTTTTTTTTTTTTTTTTTTTTTTTTTTTTTTTTTTTTTTTTTTTTTTTTTTTTTTTTTTTTTTTTTTATCTCATTGATTTTCGGTTTTTCCATTTCGTTCAGCATTAGAATGTACTTTTTATTTTCCGTAGGATAAGAAGCTGGATGTATTTCGTAATATGTCGTCGAGTGAAAATATGATTTTTTTGGCATTGGTGTAGTTTGTCTAGAAATAGACTTTTATGGGGAGAAATTTTTTCCCTTTTCCGCAATTTTATGGATGTATACGAGTTTTTTTTATTGTACTGGTAAATTCGAGCTAATTATAACTGAATTCTAAATTTATATAATTTGCTTACATTTAACAGCAGCCGCTCTGTTTGTTTTCAAGAAACAGTATTTGAATTTGGAGCAAGTACATTTACTTTACCTTCAAATCAAAACGCATATAAAGTTTTCTTGCTAGAAGGCGAGTTTTGCTAATTATGCTTTTTACCATTAAACAGATAACACCGATGCAAGTTTGCTCCATTCGTCCTACGCAAAAATAATTTGTATTTACCCATCAATAGTAGATTACTCGCATGTAAAGAGTTTTCTCTGTTAATCGAGTACGGGCAATTTCGTGAGAGCGAATGGCTGCCGTGCCGTGCTGTCAGTAGTCGTAGAAACGAACGCTTTGGTGCTCGGGGTTGGTGGCCACTAAGTTACCAACTACCACATTAACGTTATTCACTTTAGTCAACGGGCTAAAAGGAAAGATTGCTTTTGCTAGACTCCTTTTCGGTTAATCGGTGCTACATACGCTGCCTTTGATCAAATTGAAGGAACTTTCCAATTTTCAATACCAACTCTGTTCACTTTTCTGGCTGGTCTTTTTAGAAAAAATTCAAAGCTGACCTTTTTGCAAACACTAGGATTTCACTTTACAACCAAAAATTAATTAAAAAGATTTCAATTTCCCATTTTAAAACAATTAATATATATACAGAAGGAAATCAATTACGAGTTTATACTGAATCAAGAGACATATATCATTAACTCTGTAGATACATAACTATGCATCTTTACTAGTAGTCTATTTTTAAAATTTACCGCTATCATTATATTCTTTTATTTTCTTTTTCACTTTGACAGGTTTTTTAATAGCAGAGTAAAATTCATGAGAAATTATCAATATGTAATTTATTTATAAATTATTAAAAAATTCTATGTACTACTTAATAGTTTAAAACTGAACACTTTTACATCACCAAAAAAAATTCTTAGGTTCAATAATTTTTTTTATGATAAAGAAACGTTGAAATGAAAAGAAATATTCAATGTAAATAGTACTTTGCATGCTACTCACTGAAATCGGCTTCTCAAAAAAAAAAAAAAAAAAAAAAAAAATCGAAATAAAGAAGTATGGGTTGGGTTGGGGTGTACTTCCTTGGCTAGTGTTAACCAATCATCTCCATTTAGACGAGAAACAACCGACACGTGTAACATTTCAAGCCGTCTCTTTGGATGTCGACATCAGGTAATAGAAGAAAGAGGACAACTAACAATAAATCCCACCTGTATAACAAATAACAATCCACTCCACGTGCATGTCACATGCAATTTACTTGCTAATCTTATTAGGGATTATGAAACTAATTTGGTACCCAATTTTATAAAAAACATCTCACGTGATATCCATCCACCAAAAGAATACAATTTCGTGACACTAGAATAAATTACAACAGTGTCCCCACCGACTAATCCGCCAAATCCAAACCCGTGTCGGTGCAAATGCTGTCATTTGAACAACGCGGCAAAGGGTGTTATAGTCATTGCCTGTGCTGTCGCCTTCCTTCTGGCGTTTTACTTCAATTGGATTCCCTTTCGCTTCTGTCATTTTATTTCCGTTAAGGAGGGGGAGACTAGGGTCAGTTTTGTCATTCCAGATGTAGATATAATTTGTTTTATTTCCATATGATATTAAGATTTTGAAAAAAATCGATACCACTAAATTGCTCTCTCTCTTAATTATACCGTCTGATATCATAATACTTTTAGAATTATCGATTAAATTATTTGAGAAATTAATTAAATATTTTTTTAATAAATTCAACATCAGCTATTAAAAAGTTGAGTATTGCAGAGTAGTTGTGAATATTTAGACGTGAAACCTTGTTTTTGGGATAATACTCTTTAACCCTTTTTTTTTTTCTTTTTAAATAGCTTTTTCATTCCTTCGAACACGAGAATCTAATTTCCTACATTTTCTAGGGAAAAAAATTGCATAATATTTCAGTGTTGTGTAGCGTCAGTACTTTGGACTCTCAGAAAGAAGAGACTACGTTTTCTTTTAGGAACATAAAGCTATCTTCTTTTCTTGTGAAACCACAAACCAAGCAAAGCAAAGACTACTAATCAACATCTATTAGACTATAACAGTTTATTTAATTTGCAGAGAAATTTTGGCCGCAGCTTCTAATAATAATAAGGATATATACACAGTAAGTATTTCTCTTGTTTTTCTTTTTTTTTTTTTTTCCAATTGAATTTTCTCGAGAAAATCGAAGACCTATCTATACTCTATTAAATACTTTCTGGGATTTTTCGCCTGTCGTCAAATTAAGGTCTTGTTTTAATGTCTTCATAGAAAAGCCTGCTACTTGGTTAATGTTTAGTGTACTGATTTTTTTTTTCTGGGATTTGCAGATATGCCGGAGAAAGGAGACCAGTCATGGCTTCTCCGGTCAAGTCCTTTGCTTCAGTGGAGGTTTCATGTACTAACAGCTCTTGTTTTTGTTGGTATGGTTGCTGTTTGGAGCATAGATGGCTGCACTATAAAGAATTTTATTCAGTCCTGGAGGTTTGACCAAGAATTTGTAGGCAGGAAATTTAATGCACAAGCCACAAAACCCACAAATCTATCCCGACAAATCCATCAAAATTTCACAAGCAGCTTAAACAATACCGATATCCCATTACCCCAAAACAATGGCAGCAACAATCCTCCTAGTTACAGTATAGTAACCAGCAATAATTACAATGTTCCTGCTCGTAACTATTCAGATGGGTCTCTAGAAAATCCAAGTGAGAAAGAATCAGAAGAAGCTAATGTGGAGTGGCTATCAACTGATTTAGATCCAAATTTAACTTCAAATCTTCTTTCTCAGTGGCTAGCACCTGGAGGTGAGCCGTGTAGAGATTCACGTACGGCGGAGATTGTGATTCCTGGATTGGACGGTCGAGACTGGATAGAGTTGGCAGCAGGGAATGTTCATGAATTTGGTTTTGAAGCAGTTGATGAGTCCAAAAATCCCCGCTGTTTAGGTGGGGATTACTTTGAGTCTGATCTTTCGGGGGAGGCATGGAAGTCTAGGCCTTTAATTAAAGATTTTGGAAATGGGTCTTACTCGATTTTGCTTCAAGTTCATCCTGATTTTGCTGGTGATTATAATCTTACTGTTATTTTGCTTTTCAGGCATTTTGAAGGTCTTAAATTTTCAACTTCTCGATTTGTTTATGATAGAGAATTGCGTAAGGTGAAAATCAGGTTTGTCAAAGCTCATTATGAGTTGCCACAGTTAAAACTTTGTGAAAGATCTGATTTCAATAAAAATCTTTGGATAGGGAGGTGGACTAGGCATGGCAGGAATGATGGCTGTGAAATCAGTAATGATGGGCGGTATAGGTGCCTACCATCAAATTTTCCATGCCAAAATCCATGGTGTAATGGTTCTTTAGGCCTGTTAGAGAGTAATGGTTGGGTTTATTCTAGTCATTGTTCATTTAGGCTGTTTTCAGCTGATTCTGCTTGGAATTGCTTAAAGAATAGGTGGATTTTCTTTTGGGGCGATTCGAATCATGTTGATACAATAAGAAACATTCTTAATTTTCTTTTAGATCTGCCTGAAATAAAATCTGTTCCTAGAAGGTTTGATATGAATTTTTCAAACCCTAAAGATGCATCTCAATCAGTTAGAATTACTAGCATTTTCAATGGTCACTGGAATGAGACACAGAATTATCAAGGATTGAATTCTTTGAAGTATGAAGGATTTAGAAATTTGTTGAAGAAATACTTCTTAGAAGACTCTGTGCCGGACACTATAATCATGAATTCTGGTTTACATGATGGCATATTTTGGTCTAATATTAGGAAATTCTCAGCTGGAGCTGATTATGCAGTTTCATTCTGGAAAGAAGTTATGGATTCTGTGAAGCAGAGGGGACTAGTAGTTCCTCAAATCTTTTATCGAACCACAATTGCCACTGGGGGATACGCCAGGGCATTATCCTTCAACCCAAACAAGATGGAGGCATTTAACTGGATAGTGTTGAATAAATTTAGGCGAGCCAAACTCCTTTCGGGGGTGATTGATAACTTTGATATGACTTTTCCATGGCATTATGACAATCGGTGCAATGATGGGGTGCATTATGGCAGAGCTCCGGCGAAGATGAAATGGAGAGATGGTGAAATTGGGCATCAGTATTTTGTGGACCTGATGTTAGGTCATGTGTTGCTCAACGCTTTATGTGTGAGATAACAAAAGAAGACAGCTTTTTGAAACTGGTTACTGCCATGAAAATGGAAGCTAAGTTGGAATCTGCTATTCATGTGGGTTAGAGGAATCCTAGTAAGTTTCACGCGTTGGTATTTTTCATTTCAACTAGAATCGGCATTCTTTATTTGTTTATATTGTATTACCACATATGGTTTTTGATACTTGTATATTGGTCTAAGAGGTTCTTCAATTTATCATTTCTTGTTGTAATTATTGCCCAGGCTGTGGGGTAAGCTCACTATTACCCATTATTTCAGATGAACTGCTGCTTTATTTGACTGGTTTCTGCATGTATTTCATCGGAACATGTCAAAATGTGTTACTGCCACTCGTTAACTTGAAAACTTTTGCATGGAGTTTGAATTTTTTAGGCAATTCAGAGGTCAAGTGCCTGCATGCTATAATTTTATGTTGTTTCCTTGAACGTTTGTTTAGTTTGAATGTAAAAGAATGTAAATATGTGTAGGAGAGTGGCAGATAAATAGTTCGAACAAGGTTAGATTCCCATATGATTTATGTCTACATTTAGATTAGAGTTATGCCACTTACGTAAAAAGAATACAAACAATGTGTAGAAGAGTGGCACAAAAATAGTTTGAACAAACTTAGATTTAGAAGTTATTCTAAAAGAAAAGATTTACAAGTGATAGATATAGTTTTCACATGGACATGCTTTAATATTATGTTTTTAAGAAAGCTCTTTCCTTCCAACATCAAAATTATATAAATGAGAATTAGGAAGGACTTACCAAGATTGCCGAAATATCCTTATTAAATTTATAAATTAATTTATAAATTAATGAAAATATTATTGATCGAAAAAATGAAGGTAGTTCAATTTAATTTGTTATATTACTTTTTTATTTAAATTTTATAATTTTTAAAGCATCAATAATGGTCAATTTTTATTAATAAGGAGCGACTTAAGTCGAAAAATATTATTATTGTGTGACTAGCACAAGAAAAAAAAATCAAGACTAATTCAGATTAAAAAATGAAGAAAATAACAACTTCCGTTGTAGTCTAGTTGGTCAGGATATTCGGCTCTCACCCGAAAGACCCGGGTTCGAATCCCGGCAACGGAATGAAACGTTTTGCTAAGACTTATAGTAAAAAGTAATATATTTTTTAACTGGGCGCGTATGCACTACGCTTCTCAAGCCTGACATAATAAAACCGATAAAGATAATTGACAACGAGACGGAGGTGGAGAGAAGCAAGCAAGGCAAAAGCTACCTTCCTCTCCCCTGTCTTTACATGTATAGAT
This sequence comes from Jatropha podagrica, assembly GCA_947857235.1. Lineage (NCBI taxonomy): Eukaryota > Viridiplantae > Streptophyta > Magnoliopsida > Malpighiales > Euphorbiaceae > Jatropha > Jatropha podagrica. The sequence goes on from CANUEP010027151.1 coordinate 5,820, forward strand.
TTGACAATTAGGTAAGACAGGTTAATTCTTTTGATCCCATTTCGTTACAAAAATCACAACTTTATCCGATCTGCACTTTTCTTTTTGGCGTTGGTAGTGAGCGAGGCAAGTTCGCAAGCTTCTGCAAGCAAGGCCTTAGAATCTGGCTAATCTTGGGGAATTAAGGCCTCGCTTGTCATTGAAACAAGCTATATCAGAGTACGAAAACGACGATCAAGAGTGTAGGCCTTGGCTCCGCAGGCTTTCTTCCTCTATGGCCAGTTTTACATGGGGCTCTGCTGTTAGGATCACTCTCCTCCTCCTCCTCGTTGCTGCTGTTATTGTCGCTTGCTTTACTCTCCCCGTTGAAAAGGTCACATCTGTTACCTGGTTCTCTCTTTATTTTTGCTTTTCTTTTCTTTTCTTTTTCTTTTTCAATTCTGGGATGTGATTTGTGATGAACTCTCTGTACTTTAGCTGGATTTGGGTCTTTAGTTGATTTTTTTTTGTCTAATTAGTCTTTTGGTTAAATGTGGTTGATATGTTTGGTATTATTTTCTTCAAATTTTAAGCTTAGTATAATTATGACATAAAAAGATGTGATCATGCTTCAAATTCATATTGATTTATGTATGTTTCTTTGTACTAAAATTCCATTTTTCGTTCAGTGCATCAAGCTTAGGCAGCGGCCACATTTAATGTCTTTACATATATTTAAAATAGGTTGCGTGTGTGTGAAATAGCTGTTTCTTGCTTGCTTATTATATAAGTTATGTGTAATTTATCCTCTTTTGTTGTAGTCTAGATGTTTATTTTTACCCGTACTAATATGATAGGATTTGAAATGGTTTGTTCGATTTCTTTAGTTTGTTATCAATCGCAGCTCAGGTTCTGTTTTCAATTACTTTCCTGAAACATTTATTATTGCACTATAGGTAGGATAATGAGGGATGTCTATCTTTTATATTTTGCTTCGCATTTGTGTTTTGTCTGAAAGTGCAGTTTCCATGCAGATCTTGAAGGACTTCTTATTATGGGTTGATCAAGATCTTGGGCCTTGGGGTCCCCTTGTGCTGTAAGTCAATATATCTTCCTATTATTCCTAATATGTACTATAAAATTGAGGTGCGTTCTGAGAAATTAACTCATCTGTTGTTGGGTGATTTGCAGGGCGGTCGCATACATTCCTCTGACAGTGTTGGCAGTTCCAGCCTCAGTGCTTACCGTAAGTATTGATAACCTTTTGTTGCTGCCAGCGGAGTTACCTGTCAGTATTGTTTTCATGACTAGAATTGTTACAACCTTGTGATTTTTACATCCCCTTAAGCAGTATCAAGTCTATACTCCCTACTCTTCATTTCACTCTTTCTTCACCTGTGTACTCTCTGATCAGTTGAAACAAATTGTTGCATGTCTATATGCTTTGGCACCCTAGGTGCTATTTAGTAGTGATCCAAAAATTACTTCATCTATTAACTTGGTTCCCATCTTTCAGCTTGGTGGTGGATATCTCTTTGGATTGCCTGTGGGCTTTGTTGCTGATTCTATTGGTGCCACCATTGGGGCAGGGGCTGCCTTCCTTCTGGGAAGAACGGTAGGTATACAGAATCTTGTGATACATACTTCACACAGTTTCAATTCTTATGAGGAGCATATTGCATTTATTGGAAAGAAGAAAACTTTTATTAGTAATTGTCTCTCTATATCTCGCAAAGTCTGTATCCATATTTCTGTACCATTAGAGACTTGGGAAAAAAGGAGCACATTTCTTTTTTATCATTTCCACGACTTTTGATTTTCTATTTGTTACTCTAAAGTTGGAATTTTCATTTTTGATATTCTGGTACTTCTATACAGATTGGTAGATCTTTTGTTGTTTCCAAGTTGAAGGACTATCCACAGTTCAGGTCGGTTGCAATTGCAATTCAGAGATCTGGATTTAAGGTTGTATATTTCAGATTTGACCTTTGCAAACCCATAGTATTTCTAATTACTTATTATTCATTTCCTTTTCCTTTCTATTATTTTATTTTAGCGGCAGTAGTATCAGATGATGTAATACTTTAATTCAATTTTTCCTTGTCATAAACTTTTTTCCCCCGCTCGCTTTAGGTTTCTATATTTCAGATTTGATCTTTGCAACCCATAGTATATCCAATTACTTATAATCCATTTCCTTTTTCCTCTCTTTTATTTTAATTTAGTGGTAGTACTAGCAGATCATGTAATGCTTTAATTTCATTTTCGTAGTTGTAATTTTTTTTTCTTTTGTAAAATGTCTAGATTTCCTTATTTTGTATTTTATATTATAGATTGTTCTGCTGCTTCGTCTTGTTCCATTGCTACCTTTCAGCATGTTGAATTACCTTCTGTCCGTTACTCCTGTTCCAATAGGGGAATATATGCTGGCTTCCTGGATAGGAATGATGGTATGTTTTTTTGCTGCTCATCCTTTACTACATGATGATCTATCCCAATAAACGATTTTCCTGTGTTCTAATAGTAATTTTCTGCTATTAAAATGCTATTATGCATTGAATGAGTGTTTTGACATATATGAATATAAAACTTGGCTTATGCTTAATGAGATGGATCGGAAATGACCTGGGGGAGATGTAATTTTCACCTTTGATTGTCCTCCATGCCACATGAAACCTTAAGCATATGGTGATTGAACGGAGATTTCCTGGAAGGACAATTGGATGAGGAAGGTCTACCTGCCTATCTCCTAGCAATGAGCCTCTAGGCATTTAACCATGCTGCATGTGTGAATTATCAAAATGAATAAATCAGGACAGGGGGTCATTGACGGATATGTTTGTATATGTGTTTAAGGTTTTGTCGATTGAATTTTTTTGAACTCGAACACCATTTGGTTCATACTGATCCTTTTTATGTCTGACCTGTTGCCCATTGTAAGATTAAGGTAATATCTAATTCTGTGGACCAAACATCTTACTCACTCACTAGTTTCTTCTTTATGTTAATTCAGAAGCAGAGAGAATACAATGTTGTATTATCATTCTTGTCTAAACAAACTTATAAATGTAGTGAAATTAGAATTGTCTATTGTTACTGGAAGAGGTTTGATTTTTTACTATGCTTAGGCTTTCAGCTTTGCGGATGAACATAAGGGAACTAATTTTGAGACTAACGCTAATCAAATTAATTTTACTGTGTCGAACTTTCCATCTTGTTACAGCCAATAACTCTTGCATTAGTCTATGTTGGAACAACTTTGAAGGATATCTCTGATGTGACCCATGGTTGGAGTGAGTTTTCAACTACTCGTTGGGTAAGAACTGTATAATACTCTTGAAGGTTTTCTGTTGACTTTCTAGTTACCTCCTTATATCTCCTTGGCACGAGTTTTCATTTGTAAAATTTCTTTGATGCAGGTATGTATTGCCTTGGGCCTTCTTGTATCTGGTAAGTTGCGATGGAACATACAACAAAGTTTCTATGTTTTTATAAAGTCGATACCATTGGGTGCACAGATTCCTGATTGCGTGAATGGCATAGCTTGCATCTTCCCATTAATTTATCTGAAGTTAAATGATTATAATGTTTAATCTTCCTTTTCTTTTGGCTTATATGCAGTGATTCTAATGTTTTGTGTTACTAAAGTCGCCAAGTCTGCTTTGGACAAAGCTCTGGCTGAGAATGAAGATATAGATAGTATTTTGGGTTCACCCCAGTTATCCATTGTAGCTGATCGTCCTGTTGATCTGACTGAGCCTCTTATAATCAAAATAGACACATCTGATGGCCATGAAAAATGAAATTCATATTCATATTTCATGTAAATTCTTTCTCTACATCATTCAAAGGCAAATGCTTCCATTCTTTATCTCAGCATATGGCTTGTCATTTGCGATATGTACAGTCCAATCATTTACAAAATGTAGTTTCGGATAGAAGTTGCTGATTCGTACTATCATGTAGTGGGGAATTTGTCAAATCAAATGGAATCCAATAATATTATTTAAAGATCGGGGGATCATTGTTTCGCTTGTATAATGGCTGTAAGCCTTTTCTAATTTCTATTCGTTGCTTTCTCTGCCCCCCCCTCCCCGGTCCGCCTCTGTCATTATTGGCATTCTTTTTTCTATTAGATCTAGAATTTGTAGCCATGGAGTCCTCCAACTACAGGGAAAAAAACTGTCTGATTCATGGAGGAAAAATTGTAGGTAGATGAGTCTGAATCTGTCCTTTTTCTTTTGTGATGAATTAATAATGCCGTTGTTGGATATAAAAGTCATAGATAAATGCAGAAGAAATCAAGTACCTGAAAATTGTTGGCATTTGGTGAACTGTAACTTCCCTTGTTGACTCTTGTATCTGAGTTTGGAGGGAAAACATAATAGTGGAGGCTATGGTCCACTAAGTGGATGGTGAGACCCAAAAAAATTACTGGCAAATATTTAAAATTCGATTGGAAAAGTTGGTTGAAGACTTGAACAGGAGGGAATAAAAAGTGAATCCAATGATGAAAGGTGAAGCAAAATCATATGCACTCATTATGAAAAATTTTAAATGCATTGTGGGAGCCATTGGCTTCTCTGCTTTTTAGCTTTCTCAAAAACAAACGAGAGAAAAGCCAGAAGCTACCATTTCCATATATATATATATGTATATTTGTTAAACTTATTTCACCTTTCTCAATGTCTTCTTGTGTGGAATTTAGGGTGTGTTTGGGTCTTGCCATTTTCTCTAGTGAAAGAGCTTAATTTTCTACCATAGCATAGGATTTCACTATCATACAATTCCATTCATCATCACCAATCTTGCTTTCATTCAATCTTGATCATACAATCGGCGACCTGCCTTTTGGAGGACCCACAATCTATCATCACGGCCATCCGTAATAAATTTTAAGTTGTATAACAGAAAGCATATCATGTCGACTCCAAAATCCAAGTCACTGAGAGGTAAAATGCCAGGGTTCAGGATTTTTCCTCTAGGGGGTTGTTTCGATGGCTGTCGCGATCGTACACAAACTTCAGGATTTGGCACCAGGATTTGGAACCTGAGTGACAGGCCAATTGAACTGCAAGTAAGGGTAGGATCAATACTGAAGAAGGTCCATTCATTAAAGGCAGGATCTTCCAAGAGACTAAAGTGCAAGAGCATATACAAGGCCTACATGCCTGGTAGGCCTGGAAGCGGAGGAACGATGAAGAACTTGTTGTATTACTACGATGAAACATGTCATCCTTATATTTGGGTACATGACACCGGAGGTGATTTTTCCAGGATGGTGAAGCAACAATACATTAGTCTTGAAGACCTGAGAGATTATTCTGAGATCAGAATTTTCAGGGATCATCAAAGAGGCTGCATTTCTGTCCGCAAGAAACCTAGGCCAGACTTCTGCTGACACTCTAATACGAGGTCTTTCTTTTTTTTTTTTTTTTTTTTTCACTTTTTGTTTTTGTGTTCCTGTACTGGATGTATTTGAAGAATTGGATTGCGTATTGTTAGATAGCACTATGCATGAAAAAGATTATAAAGAATTTGAGTTCCAGTATTTGACCACAGTATATACAGTCATTTGAGGATGAGATTACTTGCTGTTTAACCCTAACAGAAGCTACGATCGTCACTTTCAATGTTAACTCCAAGTTAATATTATTATAATTTAGAGTTGGAAAGGAAGGATGGATGTGATCTGACCGGGAAAATAAAAAAGTAATTATAAATATATATTTATTTAATTTTAGAGGTCAAATTATAATCAGAATTTGAAGGTGATGATGGGAAATAATTGCCCCCTACCAGCATTGTATGATAGCCTTAAGGCGATGATAGTGATGCTTAATTACAAATTAAGCAATGCTCTTTTGATAAATAGTGGTTAAAGGAAATCGATTAATCGAAGATTTTTGGATTGAAAAACTAAGTAAACGATAATTGCAGTGGAGGTTCCACTATTTAAACATTAATAAAGGTTCAAAAATTTCAATTACTGAAATTCCCCAATTTAAAGTATCTAGAAGAATTCAAACACAAACAGCATAAAAATTCTTATTTGTCCATAAATATAATAATTTTATTATTTGGATTAGTAATAATTGAAGAATAAGATATTAAAGAGTTTTTTTGTGTTAATATAATTAATATATTGTAGGATGATTAATTAATTATTATTTGAATTTCTATTCACATAATAAGATTTCATAATGCGGGCATATGACTAATAGTAAATTTTGAATAAAATAATTAATATCATTTTGATTTGTTAGAAGTGTTGTCTAAATAAAAAAATAAAAAAAAAACGTCAAATTTAACAGAAAATATATAATTATAATATTTTTTAAAAAATACTTGGAAAATTTCATTAACTGATTATGGTTTTGGTGGGAAAATAAAACTCTTGTAGAAAACAGGTAAAATCTGTCAAAACCAAAGAAAAAAAGAAAGAAAGTCAATGGAGGGATACTGATTTCTTCAAGAACACACAAGCTAACCCTTCAACTTCTGCTGCTTACGCGCAAACGCCAACGAAAAGGCGCAAACTTTTCTTCTTCTCCTTCACCTTCTTGTTTCTGTAATATCATCCAAAAATGGGCATTTCATTTAGCAATAGTCGAAGAAGGAACAACACTTATTACCATCATCGCCCTCCCCCTCCCCCTCCGCCTTACTATTACCCCTCAGAACCCCTTTCGCTCCCTCCTCCTCCGCCCCCACCTCCTCCGCCGCCACCTCAAAGTTACTTCGCTACGGGAACAACATCGACGCTCCAACAGCCATCGTACCCTCCACCAAATAATCCTTATTATACACACGCACCTCCTCCCCCAATTCACTCCTACTACAGTTCTCATCCTTACAATTCATGCAGTTATTCAAACAGATTTAGTTATCAACCTCATTATTATGCTAATCAGGCTAATGGATGGGCTGCGAGTAGGCCTCATGTGAGTACTGGGCAGCCAATTGAGCCAGCTCCTTACATTGAGCATCTGAAAGCAAAGAAGGTAAGAAATGACGTGAACGTGCATAAGGATACATTGAAGGTTGAAATTGACGAGCAGAACCCTGATAATCACCTGGTTTCTTTTGTTTTTGATGCTCTGTTTGATGGGAGGTTAGTAATTATTTTACATTGTTACTTATTGTATGATTGCTTGGTAAATTATCTTTTATTGGTTTTGCTTGCTCTGTGGAGTTTTTCATTTGTTGGTATTGATATATTGGTTATTTGTTAGATGATTCTTGATTTTGATTCTGCTTATGTTGTTAAATTGACTTATTGGTTTGGCAAAGACATGGAGTTAAGGATCTTGAATATTGTAATGAACGAGTTTATTGGTTCTCTTAGGCTTGTCCGAGTTCAGAGTTTATAATCTTTGATTGTCATAAGAAATATAAGAATGAAAAAGCATAACCATAATTTGAATAAATTCGATAGATAATCATGTTAAAAGTTATAGATTATCCCAAAAATGTTACCAATTTCTTGATTTGGCCCTCTGATGATACTGGCGAGGAAGGGATGGGTTTCACCTCTTCTTGTCTTTCAAGGTGGTGTTGATGGTTGAAGTGAGTTGTTGGGGGGATGTCAAACAAGAAACTTGGAGAAGCACACAAATGGGGAACATTTTAATACCTCAGTGCAATATAACCTTAATCCAAGTCCAGTGCACCTCTTTAACCGTCCTGCCTGACCGGCATTTAATTATTGAGACGTATTGAGATCAAGAACTGCAGTAGTTTATTAGCTGCAAGTACTTACTGTCTTTTTTCCCCTGATTTCCTTGAAGCGGTCTATGACTATGAGTATCAGGCAACCAGATGAAAGACGAAAGTTATTTAGTTAGGATGGACATCGCATTAAAGCTAAACTGATAGTTAGAAAATGAAGCTGTTTTGTAATGAATGTTGATTATACTAAATCTTTTGCTATTCAATTAAAATACCATCATAGTACAAGCATTGGGCTGGTGCTTAAAACTAGCCAATAACTAATATATCTGTTGAATTGGCTAAAGTTAAAGCATTCAACTTTTACAGTTGGGCCATATGGAGTCAAGTTGTTGACTTCATAGTTCACCATTCTTTTGCCTTTGTACTTGGCCTTCCCTGAAATTCAAGTACCTCAATGGCAACATATCTTTGGGATTCTCTAGGATTTTCCCCCTTTTTGGATGCATTTGATGTTTAGGATTGGATTACTAATGATTGGGAAAATGTCCATGTCCATATTATTTTTTCAAGTTCTTAGTCCTTTTCTCCCTAATATAATTCTTTTTTTCCCTCCCTAAATAACAGCATTACAATTTTCTACTTTGCCAAGGAAGAGGCCAATTGTAGGTTTGTTCCTATATTTCCTGAAGCCCATTTGCCTGTGAGAGTCCCCTTCCAGAAAGGTCTTGGCCAGAAATTTCGTCAGCCTTCAGGAATGGGCATTGACTTAGGTTTCTTTGAGTTGGATGATCTCTCAAAACCATCACCAGGAGAAGATGTTTTTCCACTTGTAATAGTTGCTGAAACATGTTTGCCCGTTGATTCAAGTGATGAAAATCTTGATGATTCTATGCCCAATGCATCTGGCCATATGCAGATTACTCAAGCTATTCTTGAGAAGAAAAAGAGTGATCCTTTCCAAGTGAGAGTAGTAAGGCAAATTTTGTGGATTGATGGAGTTCGATATGAGCTGAGGGAGCTATATGGAATAGGAAGCTCAGCACCCTTCAATGACTGTGACCCTGGGAAGGAATGTGTGATTTGCATGACTGATCCTAAGGATACTGCAGTTTTACCTTGTCGGCACATGGTAAGATTCCAATTTTTTTTTTCTCTACATTATGATCAACAAAGACTAATTTCAGGTATCTTCTACACTGTATGCATGATGATAAAGATAAACTGTTAAAATTGATGTCGGGAAGGTTAAAGCTCTAATATATGCTTAAATTATGTCTGGGATAGATGGTTTGAGCTCCAGGGACATGAGTTAGTTCATCTTATAATTAGACTTCTTTTCTCTCCTCTCTCTCTCTCTCTCTTTCTTCAGAAACTCATGTCATAGATATGCGGGTATGCATGTTAACATTTTTCTTTTGAATGGGAGAATTTGGCAAGCATTGAGAAATGCATTGTTTTATATATGTTTGTAGTGTTGAATGTATGCAAGTTTTTTCAATAATGGTTCTAGGAAAGGAAAAATATTTACCTTTTTCTAAGTATTTGTATAACTAGGATGCAACTATGCCTACATACAACGGTTATAGCTCCCCTACTTTCGCTATGTCCTTTATTATCAAGTCTTACATGCCATATGTTTTCAGTGTATGTGCAGTGAGTGTGCAAAAGAATTGAGGCTTCAATCAAACAAGTGCCCCATATGTCGACAACCAATTGAAGAACTTATTGAGATCAAAATAAATAATGGTGACCAATAAGAAATTATTTGCTTCACTCCAATTTGGATTAATGGTAAAGCTGTTAACTCTCTTTTCTTTTACTGTATCTTTACCCTCTCAATGTGTATGCTAATTGTTTTGTATATTTTTCTTTCTTTTGGTTTTTCGATTTTATTGTGGCTTTGTACAAAGATAAATTATGAAGATCTATGCTTGGACAAAATGTCAAGATAAACTTTAGTTGAGCTTCAGTCGTTGTTATAATCTCGTCTTTGGCTAAATGCTACTTGTGTTACCTTGATCATCTAGTTCTTACAGGGAAACATGTTTTCTTAAATTTTAATAACTTGTAAGGGTTTGATCAGCTGTCTTTTTAATAAATACCATTATCTCCATGAGGTGGAGGAATCGTCTTTTTCCTCATTATAAAATCTTGTTTGGAGTTGTCAAGGAATGTCAGAAGTCTATTCAACTATTCGATGCTTGCTTTATTCTCTTACGTCTCTAGGCAAATTTCTATACCCCTGACCATTCATCATTCAGTTCAGTTTCAGTTTGTGTATTTGCACATTTAAATTAAATATTTTCTCTAGCAAGCATGGGTATGGAGATTCAAAGGACAAGAAAGGGAAGTTGTAAGACAACTGGACTGGGGGGGACCTACTAATTCTACAGAAGTAGCTCTTTTCCTTTAGGCTAACAGCCAAAAAGAGAGGCTGAGTGGGAATACTTTCCATAGAAGTTAGCATTAAAGGAGACAAACTGAGAATCTTCAAAGTTCATATATACCTTTAATGGATTATCACCTTTGAATGGTTGAGGATACGAAAATAATCCTTTGCATCAAATTTCTTGCCTGTGAAGGGTGCAGATTTGATTTCTCTTTTGTTGCACAATTGTGTATGCTTTTCTTTTATAAACTTTACTTTCTTGAACATGTTATAGAATGGAATTATTTTTTGTTTAGATGTAGGACTCGTGGCTGTCTTGTTGAATTGCTTTTACTTAGTTTTGGGAGTTCCTCATTATATCACTCTAATCCTCCTCAAGGATTAGAGTTTAAAGTACCATCCTAACCACCTTTGCTAATTCAACTGATTGAGAATTGCAAGTAGAGATGTTGCGAGGAACGCATTCCACTTATATCTAAATCAGATATTCCTTAGCAGATTATTTGATCTATTGGTGATGTTGGGGCTCCCATCTCCTTAGAAACTTTGATTTTCATTTAGTGTACGATAGGGATGAGAAGGATGATTGATTATAAAGGCACATTCGGTGGAAATATCTGTGAAAGAATTCATAGAATTGATAGCTGCACCAAAATGGCATGTGGAAGTAGTACCTATAGAAAGCCTCATGAAGAAGATCCCAAAAGGTGAAAAGGAAAAATAATGAGGTAGACCCTAGACTTTAGCCAATCTTTATCAATTTCTGCAACTGCATAGTTTGGAAGCATTTTGGGTTTGGAAGCATTTTGGGTTTGGAAGCAATTTGATACATTCATTGCATTATTTATGATTATATGTTGAAGAGTAGTGGAGTAGAGTAGAGTAGAGTAGAGTGCCATGGATGGCAAGAAGGAGAACACAAGATTTAGACAAATATGAATTGGGTTTCCTTACTAGTCAAAACTTCACAGCATCTAATATACCTCTATTATTACTTTCTCCTTGCAAACTGAAAATCCAGAGCTATAACAGTAGGAACCATGTGATGATCCCAAAAATATAAATGGGCTGAAATTGTGTTTATTTCTCTCATTCATTAATCACCTATCTACAGACCATGTGGATGGTCATGTGATCTTCTCAGCAACATAAATAACAATGCTTGTCGTAACAACTATACTGACGAAAAGGAGCTAACATCTAACTCTCAAATGCTCATGTGAACTCGTCGATTCAAAGTATCGACATGCACTTGACCATTAAGCTATTATATTATGTTAAATTTACGTATAGATTTTATGTATGCAATGCATATACAAAGGGTTGCGTTTGGATCACTGCCTTGACCTAATTTGATAACTGATCAGTAAAACTTCCATTTTATGGTTAAGGGCAGCGTCTTGTAGCTTGAATCTGGGCATGAAAGCCATCTGGTTTTGGTAATTTGTCGCCATTCAAGTGGCCTTTTACAGGTAAAGTAAGCTCTTGTAAAGGGGGAAAGAAGGAAATAGAAGGTAGTAGATCACAGAGTTTAGGCTTTTAAGAAAGTCATCAATAATTTGCGTAGAAAAGAAGGCTTCGAATTCAAAACTTAAAAAAAGAAAATAGCCCTACAAACCTGATTTTGTGTGTCTCTTTGAGCCTAGTCTTTGGTTAGTTGCTTTCTTTACCTAACTAATTGCTCTTAAAAACACGATTAAACCAACCAAAGCAGCTTTTTTGTTGAGTTCTCTACAAAAGTTTCTTCCATTACTAATTCTCAATACCCAGTAAATTTAGACCTAGCTGCCTAATTTTTCAATTAATTCCTATTTTTAGTTGGTAATGGAATCACTAATCATTAATTAAGGAATCACCATATCAAATAAGCTTAATACCGTTATGCCAAAGCTTCTTCGGCCGAGTCAGAATTTCCCTTTATGTATTCTTAACTTTATCACAACGCATAATGCTTAACCATTATAAAAATATATATATATATATATATTTAGACCTTCACCACAGTGAAACACAATAGTTAAAATTTTCTGTTGATAACAAATCTTTAAACATAAAATTACATTTCTTGAGTTTTGTAATTATCTTGATGACTTATTAGCATTTCATGTGCTCTTTTAGAGTTTTATTGGAACCGAAGGATTTGACATTTGTTGATTAATAAATTAAATTGCTCTATTAATTTCTTTTTATATAAATTATTTGGCAACCAGACATGCTAAATCCAATACCATACCACCCGTCAAATTAATTAGTTTTTCTGAAATTTAATTAAAAAAATGATTTCAGGGTCGGTCTGTTTCTAATAAAAGGGGTATAAAGAAGAGAATTCTTTGAATGAAAGCGCGTGAAGAAATGGAATATTTTCACAAGAAGAACAGTAGTGCTGGATGTGGGCTGAAGAAGCAAAACCCAAAAAGAAAAAGGGATAGAGTGGTAATTTTAAGGGGGACGGACAGGCCTACACGAGTACATGTGGTAAACTGGCAATGTACCAAAAACAGTAGAGCACATCTAGTCTAGAATTAATAGTAATTTACAACTTCCTTATTAAATGTCATTATTTAATGTAGCCACCCAATTTTGGGAGAGAAAATCTGACAACGGGTTCAAATCATAACTCAACCATGGTCAGCCTCCTGGTAAAACAACCCATCCCAAAATGCTTCTCATCAAATAGGTTCCTTTTATCCTTGGGCTATGGCTATTGGCTTAACCATACCATTGTATTACCAAAGTTTGAAAATCTAAATATAGCTACAAAATATACCGATAAATAAACCCCCTATACGAGGAGTTATACCTTGCAGCTCCATACCATCTCTGCCACTCTATCTTTTGCTTCTCTCTCTCTCTCTCCCCACCCCTCACCCTGAAATAGAGGAAGCAGTGCCCAGAGAAGTTTAATGTGCGCCCACCGGCTGTAAACTTCTCTCTCTCTCTCTCTCTCTCACCCACTCTTTCTTTCTCTCAAAGCTCAGTCTTGTTCTTCTTGTGTCTTTTAACTTTCTCTGCTCAGAGACTGGGACGCATTTGTTTGCTGTGTTTCTTTACTCAGGAACCCAAAAGAAAGAACCGACAGGAGCCCATTGTGGAGTTCTTTATAACATATATATCCTCTGTTTCGTTTGAGCAGCTTTTGCTTCGTAGATCTATTTAGCCAACCTTTTTTTCCCCTACTATTATTGGAACGGTGTGTTTGTTTCATTTTGAGCAGTAGATATGAGTAAAGAAGAGTTCTTGAAGATCCAGGTACCCATTCTAGCTCTTACTGCGTAGGCATCCTCTTCGTTTTTCTTTTCTTCAATTGCTGTGCTCCATTTTTTTAGCTAATAAATGTTTTTGTTATTTTCTATATTTCAATTTCCATTGATTTTAGTTGTAATCATTTTAAGCTCATGCCTATGGGGCAAGCTTGGTATCCCATTTTGAAATGAATCTCTTACTAGTCATTACTTGTTTTCTTTTCCCTTTGGCTTGCTTCTGCATGCAGACTTGTGTTCTAAAAGTGAACATACACTGTGATGGCTGTAAACAGAAAGTGAAGAAAATCTTGCAGAAGATTGAAGGTATCTTTTCCCTGACTTCGTATTCTCTCATATCAGATGTTTTTTTTTTATCTTTCTTATTTCTTTTTAATTTTTGAAGGATGTCTACTCCATTTCACTTATGCCGAAGAAATTTGCTTCCTTTTTTTTTCTGTGTTGGTCTGCCCAGTTGATTTTGTTTGTTATTTTGATAGGGGTTTTCACTACCAACATAGATTCAGAACAGGGAAAGGTAACAGTTTCAGGTAATGTAGACCCAGCTGTACTTATAAAGAAGCTGGCAAAATCCGGCAAACATGCTGAGCTCTGGGGTGCCCAAAAGCCCAGTAACGGCCAGAACAACTTGCCTAACCAGTTCAAGAACATGCAAATCGAAAATGCCAAAGGTGGCAATAACAAAGGTCAAAAGGGTGGTAACAACAACAATAACCAGCCCAAAGGTGGTCAACAAAATCCAAATCCTCATCCTCAGAATCAGCAGCAGCAACTGAACCAACAAATGCAGCAACTGCTGAATCAACAACAACAAATGAAAGCATTACAAGATCTGAATAAGCTGGCGCAATTCAAAGACGTGAAAATGGGTAACAATAACCCGAACCCGAACCAGAAAGCAGTGAAATTTGCTCCAGGTCCACTGGAAGATGATGACTTTACTGATGATGATTTGGATGAATTCGATGACGAGGACTTCGATGATGAAGACGATTTTGATGAGATGGATGATCCTCAACATCCACTTAATAAGATGAAACCCGTTATGGGTAATGGTAATATGATGATGAATGGTTTGCATCCTCAGCTCATGAATGCCCAAAAGGGTGCTCCAAATGTCGGTGGAAATGGTAAGAAGGGCAGCGCCGGCGGTGGACCTGGCAATGGTAATGGAGCTGTGCCTGTGCAAGTAAATATAAGTGGTGGGAATGGAAATGGAGGTAAGAAAGGAGGTGGAGGTAATAACAATGCTGGAAATCAAAATCAAAATCAAGGCGGCAAAAATAGTGGTGGAAAACCACAAGATGGAAAAAACGGCAACAATGGAGGCGGTGGTGGTAAGAACGGCCACAATGGCAATGGTGGTGGCGGTGGAAATGGTAATAACTTACAAATGAATGGGGTTAAAAAGGGAAATAATGGAGGTGGTGCTGTGAATGATGCGTTGCGTAACATGGGTGGCCCACACGGTAATATTGGGCAAATGGGTAATATGAACATACCGATGGGTCAAATGGGCAATATGCCGATGGGCCAAATGGGTAACATTCCAGCCGTTCAAGGCCTGCCAGCTGCTGCCGCGATGAACAGCGGAGGGGGTGGTGGAGGAAATGGGTATTTTCAAGGAGCCGGTCCGGATCTGATGCCCGGTAACCCATACCAGCAACAGCAGCAGCAGCAACAACAATACTTGCAAGCATTAATGAGCCAACAAAGGGCAATGGGTAATGAGAGGTTTCAACCGATGATGTATGCTAGGCCCCCACCAGCGGTCAATTACATGCCGCCTCCATACCCATATCCTTACCCGTATCCGCCACCACACCCGAATTCTGACCCGTATACCAACATCTTCAGTGATGAGAACACCTCAAGTTGCAATGTGATGTGAAGGGTTTTTGGCGTGAAAAAGTTAATGCTCTCTCTATGGGTTGGTTTGGTTAGCCCTGTGGCGGTTCGGTTACAGTTGAACTAGAAGTTTGATGCCATAATATACATGGAAATGGGTTTTTTATTCTAGTTTAATTTTTCTCTTTTTATTTTTATTTCTTTCTTTTTTGGGTCTCTCAAGTTGAATTTAGGGGCTTTAATTATCATAGGCAAGTATTTATAGATAATATATTGAAAGTTTTTAGGAGTAGTAGTTGCCTCTTTTATGAGATATGTTTATATGTGTTCATATGTTGCAAAACAAAAATAAAAAGATTTACCAAAAAAAAAGGTTATGGAGGAGGTTGAAGCGACCAAGGCCCATCACTCTCTCCCCCCCCCCCCAGACTTTTTACTTTTATTTATTTATTATTATTGCTTCTTACCTCTTTATCTGTATTTTATTAGTCACTTCTTATTATAATATTAATCTTTCATTTCTCCAATGCGAGTGTTATGATTACCACTTGTGAAAAGGTGGGTCCCACGCTAATGAGTTGTGTAATTGGGATCCTTCGCAATTGTGTTTGGTTATCGGGTGATATGGACCCTACCAAGCACTTATTAAAATTTAAAAACTTAATTATTAACCAAACACTGTAGGTTCTAATTCGCTGCTTCCACTTGCTGGTCACTATACCACCCACTTCACTCGCGAGGCCAAACAGAGAACATGTTGACATGGACAAGCTAACTGCTTTTTTGTAATTTTATTTTTTATTTTTATATCTTCTTCAATTTTAGGAAAATCTAACGGCGTTGACACTTACACGAATTCTGGTGATCTGTATGGTCATATCATATCAACCAAAACCGAGAGAGCATCAAAAGAACCAAACCCCTCCTCCATGTGTTGGATTTGTCAATGATGATGATGATCTTAAATTTCTTTTTCTTTTTCTTTTTTTTTTCTGATGATAGAGATGGGGTCCATCGAACTCCTATATATACACATCTGTCTAATCAGAGGCAGCGATAAAATGTGGGTCCCACCCTAGTACTTGTCTTAAAAGTACTTGTCTGTTTTCTTAGGCGTACATTATACTATTATGTATATTTAATATATACTCACTGGTACGTACATTGTGATATGATTATTTTGGTGAAATGTATCTTTTTACTGAAAATTTTGACCTATCTTTTATGTATTTGTTTACGCCAACTTGTTTTTATTTCAGACTCACGGTTGCACGGGTGTGACCAGAACCAACAATTAATGTGGATAGCTCGAGATCCAAAATTTTCTGTGTCTGTTTGGTCATGAGAATAGCATTAACTCCATTCTCGGTTAGGCAAGGGATTGGTAATAGTTAGTCAGTTGCCACATGTCAATCATGCTTCCTGACACGTGGAGATGAACTGTAACTTATATGACCCAAAACATGAAACACTGACGTCTGTCACTCCTTCCTATTATTTTTTCCAATATTAAAATTAATTAACAATAAACCTAGAATTGGAAGAAAAAAAATTATTTAGAAAAATGGAGTAATTTGAGGGAAATAGGTGAAATTGACATCCTAGGACCAATGCATAATAATTAGTAATTAATGTAATTCTGGTTTGTTGGAATTGGAAGCAACGGTTTCTTTCTTTAATGGACATTTTTAATTAGTAATAATAGCATCATGAAAATAATGATGGTGGCCATCTTTTGTACAAACTTTAACCTGAATTTGGGGAGAAATACCGGGGGGAGAAGAGAAGAGAAGAGAAGAGTTACTGATCATCATCCAGAAAGATGACACACACACAATTTTCTCTCTCTTCTTTATGTCCTCAAGTTTGACCAATTGGCACTTTGACGTAGGTCCTTCTGTTCTGCTATTGGTTCATTTTTTATTAAACTTTCCACTCACCTACTGCCACGTCACAGTTCAAGATAGGGTTTTTCTTTTAAGAAACAGCACTTTAGGTTAAACTCTTCTTGAACATTTTCAGGAGAAAAAAAAAATATTAATTTTATCAAAACATTTCAATTTCATCATTAATTTTAATTTTATATTATGAAATAATTAAATTTTAATTCTATTTTTTTTTTTAAGGGAAAACTTTAACTATATTTCAATAATAACTGATGACTATGTACAACATATTTATCAGTATTAAAAATATTTATATTAAAAGTTAAAAGTCATATATTCTTTACTTATTTAAATATTTTAGAATTAAATCTCTATTAGTATTTTGTATGGGAAGATATTTTGAAGAATGAAAAAGGAAAAGACAAAGATTGTAAATAGAAAAGAAAAGGTATCCAAAGAGTTTGTCAATAATCCAATTCCAAGTGCAAATAAATCCAATTTGCTCCCGACGATCGAGATAAAGAGACTAGGCCCCACTCTGTTCTTTCGTCGCGTTACCAGATCGATTCATGAAAATGGGCCCCGCTGCCTCTGGGTACAATACCAAAAAGGAACGAAACTCACCGTTTAATTTACCTTATCAAACGGTATAAGAAACGGCGTCGAGTGTCATAAATTACAATTTAACGAGTACTAACAATAACGAATCAAGGAAAAGGAAAAACGGTACACAAACACACCATCGGAAGCGTAAAAACAAAAAATCCATCGAACGGCGGAAAGGGAGTCTTCCCTTGCCTTGGCTGTTCACACCCAGTGCGGTGTGCGTGTGGTTTGCTCCCTCGGGCCTCACGGGGCGTGAATTCGTTTATTTGGACTTACTCGTCACGTTTTTCTTGCTTCATTTTAATTATTGACCTATCTGAGATTGAACAATTTTTTTTTTTTAAATTATATTACTTTCGTCATGCATTTGAATTTTGAAGTCACTATACTATGATAAAAATACACAAAATTGAGATAATTTGATTATTAAGGTTTATTTTAATTTAAATATTTTATTTTATTTTTTGCAAATCATGGGTCAAAGAGAAAATAATGGGCTACAATATATATTTGCTATTTGGTTGTAGATGGCAATACTTGCTTGGTTGGTGTTTGTTATTACAAGACCATATGATCGTTTTCCCAAAAAAATTAAAATTAAGAAAGAAAGAAGAAGAAGAAGATAGTGCAATCCTTGGATTTGATGGCTCACAAAACCTAATAGCCCAAAAAAAAAAAAAGGGTGAGTGTTCAACTACCCCACTAATTTCAAAAGCCTGAAATGAA
Source organism: Jatropha podagrica (assembly GCA_947857235.1). Classification (NCBI taxonomy): domain Eukaryota; kingdom Viridiplantae; phylum Streptophyta; class Magnoliopsida; order Malpighiales; family Euphorbiaceae; genus Jatropha; species Jatropha podagrica. The sequence continues at coordinate 24,167 of CANUEP010027151.1, forward strand.
TTAGCATTTCCACTTTGAAGAGCAATAGAAAGATCATTATCAACAACAGTCAAAAGCACTAAAAAAAAGGGTTCACAAAAGACTACATATGTCTCATTAGGTTTATAATCTAATTCATTAGGAGATTCAAAAAATCGAATTACATAAAAAGAATAAAATCAGTGGAGCATACAGTTGAAATAGAAATTGGGGGTGACAAGAAGCAGTGGAGATCACTAGCAATAGCGACATTGGGTGGAGTGAAACTTGAACCCTAAGGTGTTGAATTCTTTCGCTTTATCAAACAGGATTAAACAAGTTGTGCGATGTGGTCAATTATTTCATCAATTTTTGCATGTGCTGCCCTTCCCATTATAATTTACTTTATAAACTTCGATTTTTTCCAACCACCTTAGCAAGTTACAAGTTACAACGCTCTAACCCTTCAAGATGATCCGATAATAATTTGATTTGTCACCATAAAAAAGATCCACATAATCTGATGGAGGACACAAATTGAAATTCATTTTCATACATTTTTTTCACGTCCTTATTTCTCATATACAACTCATAGTGGAGAGTTAGATAGAAAGCATTATGTCACACTTCTATTATGGGGTGCATAAGATCAGGGTCATTGAATAGGAGCAGATGTTGACTCTTGTGAACTTTCCTTTTTGACTTTTTTCTTTTCTTGAGAATTTGGAAATTAGTGCACGTCTCCTTCATTCCTTATACATAACATACATAGTGTTTAGAAAGCAGCAGGCTCTGTCCCTTGCTTGCTTGCTTTTAACTGTTTTAAATTTTATTTTATATAATATAATATTTCGAATTGAATAAAATATCTCTCTCAAAATTAAAATTATTAGTGATAAATCCTGAAATGAAAAATAAAAATAAGAAGCGATGTGTTTTAACTGCTTATGATGAGGTACAAGACATGAAACAGCCTTACAATTCAAAAGATAGATTGGACTCGTGACACAGAATGATTACTTTGAGTTGTCTTAAAAGTTGATTAAATTCAGGAAAAAAAAAAAAAAGCTGTTCATTTGATGAGTTTCTCTCTTTTATTTATTTATTTATGTATTTTTATAAAATATACACCGATCACGTGCCATTGGATTTCGAAAGATACCATGTAAACAATGATTATGATTACTTTGAGAAACAAACCAACTAACTCACTTTGAACAAGAATAGAATAATTTTCCTTTTCTTTTCTTTTCTTTATAGTTTTTACTAACTGCTGCTCAAGAAATGAAGAAGCAGTCGTTGGTGTTTAACATTAGATTAAAGAAGAAGATGGTAGTAATTAGGATCTTTTTGTTCAAAATCTTCATGTCTACTCCATTTGCTTATTTGGGTTAATCGGTTTTAATAATAATTAAGAGTTCATTCCACTGGATAAGCTCAAAAGAGTCATTTCTTTAACAACTTAATTAATTTCAATCTTCCCTAGTGCTAGCTTCTAATTATACAGTCATGTCCAAATTCTAAGTTCCAATCAAAAGACCCACAGTATTGATTAACTTTCGTCTTCTAGCTACTGCTGCTCATTTCAAGAAATAGAATTTAGAAAGCTACTTCCACCCTAATTTTTCCTTTTTCTTACACTACCAAATTGCTAATAATGTAAGTATTTCATTTAGAACCTACCCAAATGGGGAAATTAATAGTAATAGTGTTCCTATATAGTTATAACAATCATGCAAGTGATTATTTATTTTAATTAAAGGGATTGAGTGCGCCGTCTGCTGTTTTTTTTTTTCTATTAATTTAAAAAAAAAAAAAAAGAAGAAAAAGTTGAAATGTTAATTCAGAAAGGAGCGTTATGCCCGACATAGCGTGCATTTTAATAAGGCAAAGAACAACCAACAGATTTTTATACCAAAATTTCCCTTCGGTCAGTTGGGCCCCTTAATGGGCTCAAAATCTCATCCTCTTCTCCGTTCCTTGTGGATTTCTACACTCAAATCGAGATCGGCTTCAACATATGCAGTACCGCCAGAATTAACATCAAAACCATCTATTTATTCATTCTTTTGGGGGCTTTTTCAAGGATAGAGAGTCAAAAAAATAACACAACTAGTGTCCGATCTTAAGAAGATAGTGACATGCAAAATGGGTCTCGAAGTAGGTGAAAAAGAAGAGCTATGTTGCAGCCACAATTACTGACTCCTGCAGCCCTCCATTTGCTACCTTAAAAAGACCAACCTCAATTCCCTCTATGTGCACACCCCGCCAAGAGCTACAGTACTACTTTCTTAACCAACATATTACATATATAAACAAATAAACTCGAAAGAATATGATCAGTAACTAATACGGTAGTAGCAAGAATTAACAAAAGTCAAAGCGAGGAATTCTACGTTCAAAGCACAGAGATCAAGAACTATTAATAGCAGTAATATCACATGGGAGCCATGTTGATCGCTGCCTAATAATACTTATTAGACACGCAGGCCTCTCTCTTGGATTTCGGTTGACAAATGTGTTTACCTTTATTATTTTTATACACATTCCTATGTATTAGGACAATGGGTCTCTGTTCTGAGTCGTGCTTAATTTTCCTAGGAGCAGTACCCTCTCTCTCTCTCTCTCCGCATGTGATTGTTTTACATTACTCCTCCTCACTGTCTCTTTCGTGGGACAGAATTTCCTTGCTAGGGTTAAATTTTTTATTTGCACTAACTTTCTCTCTGACCTGAGGTTTCCATGTTGAGTGAACAATGAACATGCAGGCCAAGAATAGAGCAACACATCAAATGTGTACAAAGGATTTTCAATGGCTAAAAAACAATGAAGATGTCCACTGCAGGCCAAAAATAGAACAGCATTTCAAATGGCCGAACAATTATTTTCAATAATTCATGTTCTGGATAAACTTCACTTCTTCGTTTATACATTATTCCACCAAATATTTTTATTAGTAAAGTCAGAGGAAACTCATTTGCTTCCACACTGTATAACAGCCGAGGGATGGCGACTTTATAACAATAAGCTACTAATAAAATATTAATTGTGACAGTAAGCCATTTAAATTTCCTCCAAAGAAAGAATATAAATTTAATTTTTGACTGAAAAGGCTAAAAGTCTTTAATCTTTACTGCCTAAAAGATATGCATGGAAGCAAATATTATATAGAGAAAACTGGCATGGACAATAAGTAATGATTTCAAGTCCAATAAATGATGGATACGAACCCTTCAAAGTAATAGACACCATGAATTGCAAAATCAAATGTCGTAATTATGTCTTCCATCATAATTTCATTAGTGTGACAAAATACCATCTTTATTTTTTGAATTTATATAGCCTTCGAAATTTTAATGTGTACGTCTGGACTATCTTATACAAGTATGTGCTTCATATGTGGCTTTGGCATCTCAAGTATGGGTTATTTAAATGACCGACAATGCCCTTGAATTCACGGTCCAACCATTCTTAAAAAAAGGGTTCACAAGTTGCACCAATAATAATACTAACTGGGAATAAATGTTGATTTAGGGCAACAATGCAACCTGAAAAATATAGAATACTAATCAAGGATTCAATAAAACACATTACGAAAATTAATAGCATTATGAAGGATAGAAAGGTAACTTTCCTATTCCAATTTTAATATAATGCCATCGAAGAAACCCAATAGGCCTACTTCTGTTCTGTCAGTAGAAGAAGACGAGTCCTCACTACTCTCATTAGCAATTTACAGTTATAACAATGACTTTTTTTTTAGATTTATTCGGTAACGAATATCTTACGAGAGATATTGAAAAATTGTACAGAAGCTCACGTTAACGTCTGCCCCCTTGCACGGAATTCAATCCTTTGTCTTTTCTTTTCTTTTTTTGTGTAAAATTATTCGTGATTTTAGAAAAAAGATTTCGGGTTGGAAAATTGATTTTTTGTACACAGGTTTAACCCATACAAATATAAATAAAATAAATCCATTAATATAAATATGTATTGTACATAAATAAATATAAAGAAAAAAACAGAAAAGCACAAACAAAAATGGTCAAAAACAAGAAATAAAAGCGAAAAAAAAAAAAAAGTTGCAACAACATAATAAGAAACCCAGAGGCGGAAAGTGACGACGGCGAGGAAAAACGGGGTGATAAAGCAAAGCCGAGCCGAGCGACTGACAGGATAGATAAATAAATAAATAAACAAAACCGTAAAATAAAAAGATGACGGAAGCTAATTAACGGCGGATATTGTCAGTTAGCCTGCTCAGTTGTGAAGCAGCGGGAATCTTTATAGCTGTACGGTTTTGGGTATTGGAAATGGGACCCATTTTCATCAAACTGGGCCCACCTCCCACGCTTCATCATTATCACGCTACTCGCTTCCTCCTCTCGCCGCATGCCGCACCACCATTGTATTGTATATACGGAAAAAAATACGCAGCATCGCCGTAAGTACGGTCTAAATCAAAAACAAAAAACGGGTTTGAAATAGAATCTGAAAATTAATTAGTTTTCAGAATTATCGAAGTAGTTAGTGTATTAAATGGAATTAGAAGTCAAATAGCATTACTTCTACCCTACGCTTAGGCCTAATTAATGAGTAAATGGGCCAGCATCTATATTATTATATTAGATTTGAAATTATTTGCGATTATGTCATACTCACTTGAAGATTATTAAGAAAATCTTTTGTTTTTGTTTTCTAATTTCAAATTTGAATACAAAAATTAAGTTTTCAATTAGCATTTTTCAAACCCTAATTCTAATTAAATAAAAAAAAGGGAGGGAAGCATATGTTTTTCACGTGGGTTCATGCATCTTTTGCTTACACGATCACGATCACTAATATAATGATTGTGATTGTGCATGTGAAGGTAAACAGATATATATATATATATATATATATAAACAAGAAAATAAAATAAAATAAAAAATTTATATGAAAAAGAAGGGAAGTTAATGGACAGCCAAGCAGTGGCTAAATAGTGTGAGAAAGCAATTATGGAGGGGGAAAAAAAAATTGGATGGATCCAAAAACACATCAATGTCAAAGAATGGACCCATGCATACACTTGATTTAATAATGCTGAGAAGGGAAGCTAAGAATGATAATAGTTGTCCAGATGAGTTGATTGGATAGTGCTATGCCACCACTTCTAAAATGAAATGGATAAATGCATAATTTCTCCCTTTCATTTTTCTTAAATTGCCATTTATACCATTTAATTTTGCTTTGTGCCCCTTAAAAAAAGTTGAGGGAGAAATTACGCATTTGGCCAAAATGAAATGCAGTAGCTAATTTCCGGCATTGGGTCTACACTTTCTGCCTCTGCAGACTGTTTAATTTTTTGGGTAAAATGTATAATAAAACATCCCTTTCTTTCAGTACCAACTAGAATGCGTCAACTGCCAAACTTTGGTCCCACAGCTGTAAAATAAAGAAGTGGAGTTCCGTTCTTTTTTTTGGGTTTGAGTTTGGGTCATATCTTAAACAAAAATTGGATTGGCCCATCTTCAAATTTGGATCACAACTCTGCTTAGCCCATCTTGCTAGGATTCTATTAAAGGAAATCTGGTAAATCGACAGAGGCTTTCTTTTGGCTAATTCAATGTTCCTCAAGATTTTACAGCTGAACTTGAAGCTTGTTGGTTAATGGCTAGTCAACTGCAAATCTTCCCTGTCCTTTATATTTTAATGTAGATTGAACTGAATCTTTAACAGATCTGTTAATTTGTTCATAAATTCTCAATTATTTATCGCTTTCAGATTTTCTTTCTCTTAACAAACTTCTTCACATATTGAATCCTCGTGAGTGCATGCATTTTTCAAGATCGCAAATGCATATTATTTTAGCTGAATATTATATATATAACAAGCGTAGTTTTGGTTTCATGCAAATGTTCGAGTAAATTATAATTTGGAAAATGATAAAAAAAGAGCAGATGTCCTCTGTTAGTTTGTTTACGCATGTTTTATACAGAAAAAGAAAGGATAGACGCATGCATGCTGGGAATCTGATATATGAATTTATAGGATATGATATGTCTTTCACATTAATTTCATATATTCCAAGTAATGTAATTAAACGATGATTTCATTGTACATATCATATTAAGTAATCAAACTTTATAACTTAGATTCATATAAATAAACTTTGATAGGTTAAAAACAAAAGTCCACTTCCTTATGATCGAGAAAAGATCACAGACATTGTGTTATTTTCTTGCTGCTTGTCTTCTAGAAACCTTCGTCAAAAAGGAAATAGCAAATTTACATCTCATTTGTATAAATTGCCTCGGGAAAGAAGCTCTGTTGGACTTCAAGTGCAAGCTCCTCCACACTTAGCTGACATTCCAGCCCTATCTGCAACAGCAAATCATATTTATAAATTATAACCCTAGTTGAGGTTTAACTGTCTCATTAATTAATCTGTTGCTACTGCGTTGACTTGACTGTCGATGGTCAAATGAGAAGAAGCCATGCATTGTTGTAAATTTTTTTTTGTCATGCGAATATTTTATATGGTTCCTAACTAACCTGAAGATGTCTCATAAAGTTTGCTTGTCCTATACGTAGAAGTGGTAAGAAGTAAGAACATGTTAATTATGCACTTGACACGTACAAAGGCAAGTGTAACATTACGTGTCACTGAGACAAGTTCAAGTACTTCTCAACAAATTCTCCATCAACCTGAAAATGACACAAGCTCGAGTACGGCTTACTCTGAGATGAATGATTGGAGACCTTGTTTAACAAAACGGCAAGTCGCCTGATGTGTTATTTAAAAAAATGTGAAGATGGAAAATTTGCCGATCATTGCAGATAAACAACAAAAAATATGGTCTAGTTTTATATATAGTGGAACGGCGTTAAGCTGTTATGTCGTATAGGATATACCTTGACGACAAAGGAGTAGAGAGCAGTGTCTTCCATGCTACTGATATTGAGATGAAGGACCTCAAACGAAAGTTTTTCCAAGACATTGACTATCCTGAAAATTTGACCTGGTATTCGCTTTGATATTATTTTCAGCATGACATTTGATCCCGATATCTTGGCTTCCACATCCGCAACTGCAGAGTTGCAGCATGCACTTAGTTCCTTAACATTTTCTTGTCCGAATGGGCTCTGAATTTGATCAGGCTGTAGAGTTATTAACTGCAGTGGTCTAGGGCTAGGGCTAGGACCTGGACCAGGACTAGGGCTTAAACTCTTCCTTCGTTTCTTGGACTCCAAAGCTTGTAAAACTTGGTGCAATTCTTTTATAAACTCTATTACACCCCCTATTATAGATGCTTGGTCCCCCTAATTAACCGTAACAGAAAACAAAATCATTATTAACCCATAACTGTGTAGAAATTTATTAAATTAAAGAAGGTTGCTTAATTAAGTACTATTATATAGGTATGGGATATGATAGAGAGAGATACAAATACCCTTTTGATATAGAAACAAGGGGTCAAGGAACGGAGGACTTTGAGATGCTCATTCATCTGTCTTCTCCGGTTTCTTTCTACAGCTATATGAGACATTTTTTGAGTTCAAATCAGAAAAACTGTGTGTGTGTGTGTATATATATATTCTTTCTTTTAGGATTTAAAGTCCTATCTATTTATAGGGCAAGAAACTGATAGAAATAGAGAGAGAGAGAGAGAGTCCAAAAACCAGGTTCTTGGTTAGGACAATAAATGCTGTATGTCGCACTCCCGTGAGGTTCTTGCTCATGCTCACTCATACTCGTCACATGCAGATATTACATCTCACGTTTATTACCTTGGGTCAATTACATGACCTGCGTGAGTTAAAATAGGGGGAAGGTGGGAGTCCCTTAACTTCCTGTATGTCCTCTTCATGCACTTTCCCCTTTTATCATAGTGTCCCATTGCAGTGTTATTCTCTAATATATATATATTTTCTCTCATAAAATGTTATTTATATTCGTATGCCATTAACCATACAAAAAACAAGAAACATAGCTGTCAAAGGATACACAGCATGATTTCGATGATATCTATTGATGTTGATGTAGTGATGCTCTGTCACCACTGTGGGACATTTGAATCAACGTAGTATATTCTTTTTAATTTTTTCTTAAAAGTATTTGTGATTTCTCGAATCTTATTCTTTTTTCATAACCTATGTTTTTATTTAATTAGATTCTAATTAGTAATTAATTTATATGCTTAAATTATATATATAGTGAGGAAGGGTAGGGTATGCATATGCAGGCGTCAATTTTACAACTCAACTACCTCGCTATATAGCTTCTATTTTTAATTATCCAATGTCTATAAACACAACCTATCAATTAAGTCAATCAAAGCCCATCAAATCGTAATCAAATATTAATAAACGAGATAAATAAAAATATTAATGTCTTTTCAGTAAAAATGAAAGGAAAGAAATACTAATATTGAGACTTGATTAATAGGTAATCTCATGCACTGGGGTAAACATTTTTATTTAAATGTATTTTATGACTGCAAAACTTTTTACATTTCGACTTCTACATGAGATGCTTATTACGTCTTTTACTCTATGATATTATAAAACGAAGCCAGGATTCAAAAGTAAATGAAATTCTTACAAAGAGAAGGGAGCAAGGTGGTTGAAATCTCTAATTGAGTAAGGTTGGAACTTTAAGGCTTGTTACGGACTTTAATCCTATCTGCTCATTCTGTTAAAGGATGTGAATGTAAAAAACCCAATTGCAGTGTTATCTAATATAAACTATGATAATTAATTATCTGATATGCTTGCAAGGAGAGCGGCTGGCAGTTTTCACTGGTGTCGCAGACTGCGGCCGTATGTAGAAGAGGAGTATTCACAAGAGCTAGCGTGGTTTCCGATAAATTTATTAGGGCAGTTGAGTGGATGTTATTCAGTTTTCTGTCATTTTTGTTTTGTGCCAGAGTTCAGAGTTCTCAACCTAAGGCCACAAACTACAATTCAGTGCATTAATTGTCTTGCAAGGATTCAAATGACAAATGCATGCATGTAGCTCAAACTGGCAAGCTTGATACTTCCGCCTCCGCGGAGGTTCTATATAATTTCTACCTTATATTTTTTATGGATCTCTTTTACTCTTTTTGTCCTTGTAATGTTTATTTTTTGGTGATTTTAATTGGATAAATCTATGTAAAATTACGATATCGCTTCACACATATTTGTAATATAATATATATCGCTTTTATATAAAATGTCCCATGGCCGGAAAGAAAAAAACAAATGCATGCATGCATGCGTGGACGGTCACAATCTTCCTCATTTTTCATTTATATCCTAATAATGATCTAATGTAAAAAATAAAACGACGAAATGCTGTTCGAGGCCCGATGGATCGCACTATTATAATCCACCCCAGGCCTGTTCATTTATCTTGTAGTAGATTGACTTCGACCCTGCTATGTTGCTGGCCCACTTCAAGCCCAAACATGCGGTTCTAACTTCAAACATCCAAGACAATCTGGATTCTCTTTAATGTGTCGTGTCGGCCTAGATTGTGCGATCAAGCAGTTTTGGAAAAAGAGAATGCAACCTGTGATTTGATCAACAATTTCCTTTGCCTCGTCATATTTCTCATCAGGTACATCGGGTTGTCTAAATTCATTTTAGTTCTCGTTACAGCAAGTTTCTGAATAGAAACGAAATCTATGAATTCATTTGGTAAAGATCAAACATTACATAGCAAGTGTATTTTAGGTTTATAAGTAGATTGTGCTTTGTTTTCCCAATTGCTACATTTCTCCAATGACCAGCAGCAAATGCAGAATTTGCAAGCTAAGCCCCTCCACATCCTTTCTCGTTTTGATTCCCATCGTGATGAGAAGCTTGCAAAAGAAATTTGAATTCTGGTCAGTGCTATTCACAAATGGCCAATTCAATTACATGAGCAACAAATCACGTAGAGATGTATTTCTCAAGACAGAGACAACAAATGACAATTCTCATAAGGTGGGTCACATATAAATTTTGCGATTAGACTGTTGGGCCACGTATAACAAACAGTTACTTTGTACAATCGAAGTAGTCTGGATGAGCAGTAATTCTTTTACAAATTATCAAAATCTAGTCATTTAGTTTCTTTTACTTGTCAATAAAAAAGGTGATAATTGAAGAGATAAAGGTTGTTGATTAGAATGAACCCTGGCGTAGTATTACCTAACAAGTGTTTCCAGCATAAAAGGGGTCCGTTTTTCAGCAACAAATTGCTATTCTATTGCAGCAAGAATGACAGATTTCTGTTTAAAATAGATGTTAGACATATAGCTTTAATCAGGAAAATGAAACGAGTTTTGCATATTGTCAAAACCCTATAACAGTGTTAAATTGGTCTCTTCAATGTTTAATGTGATAACTAATTTAATTAAGAATTTGTAAATAAATGTACACAGTATTAAGGATGATGCACCTTGAAGAGATTTCTCAAACTCCTGCAATTGTAAGATGAAGCCTGAATTAGGAGAAGCCTGAGGCCTTCTACTCTTTACGTGTTGAAGTGCTTGGGATAGAGTCATGCCATGCTTTCTCATCAGATAGGCAACAACAACTGTCACACTGACACCCGAAACAAATAAATTGAAGTTATTTGAAGTATTACATAATTGAATTCTAACTTACGTTTAAATCAAAATATTAATCGTATCACATTCTTTCTGGACAAGCATGAAATATTGTTTCAATCATATCATAATAAGCATGACTTGAAAGAAATCTTTATAACATAGGAAATAAGTATAAAAAATTAATATGAACAAACAACAAGAAAAATCACAAAGGAAGAATATAATCTAGTAGATATCTTATAATTCCAACCGAAATATGCTCAACCCTTCATATTTCTGATGAAATTCACTCCCTATTCAATGTGTTCAAGCTTCATCACCCATAAAGCCTCCTTGCTTCTTTCCAGTATCATTGTTTGTTATATAGAGTTAATTTTATTTGCAATATGTTCATTAATCATATAATCCCGCTGTAAGTTACCATGGTTATAATTTAATCACGAATTCACAACTAAACTCAAAGGGGGTAAGAATAGATCTATCAAAAGAAAATATAAATTGTCCCATAAAATCGACAAAATAGAATTCAATATCAGTATTGTAATGTCAAGCACAAAGGCTGAACAAATGTGCCCGAATTGTCTGGGGGAAAATTGCTTTTAAAGAAAATCTCAGCCTGAGGTGCTGGACCTGTGATTTGAAGATAATGGTGTGTGAAAATGAATTCCTAAGAGGGTCTACTTCATTAAAGCTTGATGTATGAGATCAGGTCACTGAGAGTTGATAAAATAAGAATCCAAGAATGTAAGTGACCTAGATAGGGAAAGAATAATTACCTTCTGGATTTTCCGACAAAGCAGTGAACCAAAACACCACCACCTTGTCTTTTAGCTTCCTCAATAAAATTGAAACACTCATCAAAGTACTTAATCAAATTTGTGTCTTCTTTATCGGCAACTACATTAAAAAGAATACCATTTACTATAGAGTTTCAGTTCTAAAACTTCAATATGGCTTTATGTAAATCTAGATACCCAAATGCTCAAATAGCAGTAAATCAAAACAAAAGCACAACTAAATTGAAAGTAAGTTCATAACACAAGAATGATGTCGCATGATACCTCCAATGATTTTATAGACAAAATCATTCGGGTGGGCAGGAGCCAATGAATTAGCTACTGTTAAGATATGTGTAACATTCTTGCCTTTCAGTATATCTTTATTATTTGCAGCACCAACAGAACCCACAAACAGCCCCTGAGAAATTAATAAAAAAATTAACCAAAAACAAAAAAAAAAAAAAAGCAAAAGTTTAAAAACCAAGACATTATAACAAATAAAGATGCATTTAACATCCAAGAATGATTTACATCTTCAATTTCGCATGGGATGATGTCTTCCTTGCATCGTGTAGCGTTTATAACTCGCAAAAGTGCTGCTATTTGTTTCTTAATTGAGTCGTCAATCTTTTCCATTCCTTTGTTTGTATTTCTGCTTTCAAGAAAGGCATAATTAGACTGTTAAGAGTTAGGAATCGAAAGATTTCAAGATCATCGAACCTCATTGAAGAAAACAATGATTTGAGGAAAACAATATCTAAATTTGGTCAAAACACACGTTAAACTATTAAAAAAAAAAAAATCAAACCTCCTGGCCAGAAATCAGACGAATCAAAGACTCCATACACTAAAAACAGTTTTTTATTTTCTCCTATCAGATTGGAGAGCAAGATTCTTACCTTCAATTGTTTTTGTAATCATCCAAATTTCGCATTCGATCTTCGCTGGTCATTAAGAAATGAAAACGCGCACAAGAAAAGAATATTCTCATAGCGTTTGGGTAGGCCTATTAATATTTCAGTATCGACTTTTGGGCTCACTAATGGGCCTGAGCAAAATCTAATTTGTAGTCCAAGCCTGCTAGCACTAAAATTAATATAATAATTAATAATAATAATAATAATAAAGATGAGTGGTGTGGTGGTCCCAGTGGATGACTGGATGTTGAGCACTAAATATCTGAAGTTTATCCATTTGCGTGGCAACTTTATCCAGTCTGCGTCGATCCACCGCGTTTTAACCGTGCATTGTACGATGCTAAACTAGCCTATGTTTCCTTGTACCAAACTTTAACCAGCTATACCAAACTGAATTCCTCGAAGTCTTCCTTACTCTTTGTTTTCCTTCCATGGCTTTTTTTCAATTTCTTCTTCTCTTCTGTTCCTTCATTAATTTTCTACACCTAATTCGTGCTGAGATCTCATTTTCCTCCTTACAGGATTTTGTACTTCTTCCTGTAAGCAAAGATCTTGCAACCCTTCAATACATGACCAAGATCTATCATGGAACATCAAGAATGCCTACCAAGCTTGTAATTGATCTTGAAGGTCCGTTTCTCTGGCATGATTGTTCGTCAGGCAAAGTTTCATATGAGCATCAAATTCCAAGTTGCTCAACCCAGTGCGCCATGGCAAAAAAGTTTCATACAGAGCAAAAAAACTGCTTCTCTGATTCATCTAGGTCTCAAGATCAGTATCCCTCGACTTGTGATCTCTCTGCGAGAAATGGAATCACACGATCGAGAATAAGTGGGGAGCTTGCAGAAGATGCCATAGCCGTCCAAACTGTAGATGGGACAAAATCTGGTAAAATCGTGGAAATTGATAATTTTCTTTTTGCCTGTGCCTCTACTGCTCTTTTGGATGGCCTAGCTACTGGTGCTCAAGGTATGCTAGGGTTAGGAAGGAGTCCAATTGCATTACCATCACAGCTTGCTGCAAAATTTGACTTGGAAAAGAAATTCGCTGCCTGCATGTCCTCCTCTAATGGTGTTATATTGTTTGGAAATAGTGGCTCATTTTTTGGCCCAAAAATTTCGAATTCACTTACTTACACACCTCTGCTCACAAATCCAAGCGGTGACTCACAAGAATATTTCATTAACGTGAGATCAATCAGAATTAACGGGAAGCGATTAGCTCTAGGCCAGGGAGGCTTTAAAGGAGGGACAAAAATAAGCACGACCGTGCCTTACACCACTTTGCAGAGCTCAATTTACAGCACTTTCATAAAAGCCTATACGAAAGCTGCTAGTTCTATGAACTTGACAAGGGTGGATCCTGAACCTTCGTCCCCTTTTGGGCTCTGCTTTAGTTCAGAGGGCATTGGAAACACAATCACGGGTCCAAAGGTGCCTGCAATTGATCTAGTTTTGCAAAGTGAGATGGTTAAGTGGAGGATACGTGGAAGGAATTCCATGGTACAAGTGAGTGATGAGGTTATCTGCTTGGGGTTGGTGGATGGTGGGTTGGAGTGGGAGAACTCAATTGTAATAGGAGGATTTCAATTAGAGGATACATTGTTAGAGTTTGATTTAGGTACTTCTATGCTAGGATTTAGTTTTCCAATTTTGAAGAGGCAAACATCTTGTTCTAGCTTCTTGGAATCCATGGGCAAGGACTCCTCGTAATTATTTTCTTTTTCTTTTTCTTTTTCTTTCCTTTCCTTTTCTTTTTACCCTGTACAAACTTGGAATCTATGAAATTTTGTTAAACCGTGTCTTTGACTCTTTGTCTATACCAATCAGACAATAAACCACTCTACTAAAAGCGAAAAGGTTTATGCTCACTGGAATAAAGCATATGCTTTGCTGGATAATAGAACATCCATCTGTCCTGGCCACTCATCCACTTCTAACTGAAATTAAAATAAGCAGTCAAAATTTTGAACTGAAACTTTTGGGTTCAAAATAAGCAGTTCTAAATTAGAAGTTTTATTTTTTAAATCTTATAATAATTTATTTAGTTAATAAAATTTATGTAATTATTCATTTATGAATTTGGAATCAAAATTTTATTAATTTTTTTAAAAAAATTTGTATAATACTAGAACTAAATCAGAATCGCAACTCCAACTGTCGGTTTAATGGAATCATGCCGGAAATTCAAGGATTGATTCCGGTTCAAAATTTTCAAAATATTGAACTGGTCATGCTTAGATCCATCTCTTTCAATTTCCATTTATTAAATTTGCAGTTATCTTATTAAATTTAATTTGATGAAATTTCATATTTATAAAGTTAGTATTAAATATTGTAAATTTTAAAAATATAAAAAAGCGTAAGAATAAAAATTCAACTCTGCACTACTTAGTGATATTTATGATTCTTATACAATTAAATTAGCAATATTCCGACGCTATGCATGGTCTTCAAAAAATTTGAAAAAGATATATATTTTTTATTTTTTATCTATGTAGTAAAACCATCGTTTATCACTTTTAACAATGGGCCCCAGCAATGCTAACAAGAGAAAAGTCAAACTAAAGCCACCGAGAAGGAACCTTTCACTGTCATAATCTTGGGTCTGGGCTGACTTTTCTAGATAAGACCTACGGTTTCCCCCAAAATGGAATTATAAATTTGTCTCTTCAATTTAATTAGTCTAGACTTAAAGGGATTAATATCAGATAAACAGCTTGATTGGTCAATTTTCAAATTCTCGCCATCTAGTAAGTCGTCCTGCTCCAATCTTCTGTAATGCAAGCGCAATTAATGCCATTTGTACTAGTATAAATAGGCATCGATTCCCCTGCTTCTCCACTCATCAACTCCCTTATTCATCTCTACACAATCGATAATAGTGCTGCAGAACAATAACGTTGAGTGGAGAATTGTTGGTGCTAATTCAATGGTGCAAGTTAACAAAGATGTGCTTTGTCTTGGATTTGTTGACGGAGGCGCAAATCCAAGGGCTTCAATTGTCATTGGAGGATAATCTTCTACAATTTGATCTTGCTACTTCAAGGCTTGGATTTAGCAATTCACTCTTATCTAGACAAACTACTTGTTCCAACTTCGATTTCACTTCTTACGTAAATTTGCTTTTATGAAGATAATTTGTATTGTTAGTTCATAGGTTCATAATTTGTGTGGTTGGTTTGTAATTTTTTTAAATATAGGTCGATGAAATTAATGGCCACATGCAAGATTGCTAGCTAGTTTTGGCCTAAACAATAATGGATGTTATCATGTTGAATTGGTAATGGATCCGCTTCCCTGTTATTATGTATATATATATATATGCTGCTGCTTCTTCTTTTTTGCCTTTCAAATTATTTTGAGAAAGAAGCGCTACAGTTTGAAGTTGGAATCTTTTTCCACAGCTCATCATCTTTTTCCCACCACCCCATAAATAGTTTATACAACCGTGGGATTAATATTAATTTATCCAAACAAAAAGGATCAACTGCCTTTTGATAGGATGTATAGTACTTCTGATGCATATGAGAATGACATATTAATTTTAAATATAGCGAGTGATTCCGTTTTCTGGTAGCTTCAATCTATTGTTTTACTCTCTTCTTCTGTTTGTTCTGTCTTCTTTCTTTATTTTCTTTCTACTGATCAAATTTCTCCATGCAATACAGGTTCGGGTGGCCGCATAGAAGCGCTACGACGTCGTAATTTGGCAGGGGATGCAAAAATTTGGCTAGATATAAAACTATTGAATTCTGGCTTGGTTCGCAAAGTAGAATATAAGCATTACAACACAAATTATTTAGTACTACAGTCTACAGAAGTAAATGGAGGCTGTAATTTAAAAAAAAAAAAAAAATTACAAAAATATAGGCTTTAAGCTTTAGAAGTGAAGTCGAAGTTGGCACAAGTTATTTGTCTGGACAACAAAGACGAGCTAAACCCAAGCCTTGAAGCAGCAAGATCGAATTGCAGAAAATTATCCTCCAATTGATGCCCTCCTATTATTATAGAAGTCCTTGGATCTACAGATTCTACACCTTCATCAACAAACCCAAGACACAGCACATTTCTGTTAACCTGCACCATTGAATTAGCACCAACAATTCTCCACACAACATTGTTGTTCTGCAACATTAGATCAATGGAAGGCACCACTGGGCCAAGTCGAGTGCTAGCATCAAAACAAGCCCCAAAAGGTGCCACTGACGCAACTCTAGGGACATGAGCTAGCTCTTTCACAAAAGCGTTAACAACAGCATTATCTATTGTTGTTTCCATTACAGTATAAGGCCTTACAGTGCTGAGCATGGTTCCACCCGACCCTTCGCTGTTAATTTTTAGCAACGAAGTGTAGAATCTTATTATTTATAGACTTGATATATATTTTTTTACGGATACTTGGTTTGATCTTATTAACAGGAAAAATCAAGAACTCGTGGTGTTAAAATTGACCAACGAATTGAGGGACCAGTTGATTAATTTGCGGGGTAGCGTTTTGCTCTCCAGCTAGCATTGGTTCCAGAGTCGGCGATTGATCAGTATCAAATCAATGATAGTCTGTTTTGATTAGCTAAGATTATTATTGTCTTGGCAGTTGCTTCAGTCGGGTTGCTGAGATTTTTATGAGGAAATTGGACACTGCAGAGGACGAGGACATCTAATCCATGCATTAATATCCCACAACGGACTGATGCAATTTGAAATCAAAATTTTTAAATTCTGATATTATTTAATAAATTTTGATTTTCTTTTCCCCTCTATCTGCATTTTTGTCCTCTCTGCTCCACACGTTACTTCCTTCCTAGAATGACAATAAAAAAAGAAAAATCAAATGTGTTTTTCTCCCACCATTATCCTACTCTGACTTCACTAACATGTCTATTTTGGTGTAAGAGAAGAAAGCGCATGGACTAACCGGATGAAACCACCATGTCAGCAATATCTTTAACGTGGTATCAATATCAATTGACGTCCGAGGCAGAGACAGGACAAGAATTATAGCAGAGGTATGCAAAAAATTGGCTTGATACACAACTATTGAATTCTGGCTTTGTTCGCAAAATACAATCTATAGAATTAGCAATAGTAATTTTATTTGGGTTCTAGACCACCAGCCAATAGGATATTAAGCACTAGTAATAATCATTATTCATACATTAATGGGTGAGGCCAACACTAATAATCATGCATGGCCATTATTAATTCTTCCATCTAAGCATAAAGTTACAACACTCATTATTAGTATTACAATCTACAGAAGTACATGTAGGCTGTAATTTTAAAAAAAGTTCAAAAAATAGGCTTTAAGCTTTAGAAGTGAAGTCGAAGTTGGCGCAAGTTGTTTGTCTGGACAACAAAGAGGAGCTAAACCCAAGCCTCGAAGCAGCAAGATCAAATTGCAGAAAATTATCCTCCAGTTGATGCCCTCCTATTATTATAGAAGTCCTTGGATCTACGCCTCCATCGATAAACCCAAGACAGTGCACATTTCCGTTAACTTGCACCATTGAATTAGCACCAACAATTCTCCACACAACATTGTTGTTCTGCAACATTAGATCAATGGAAGGCACAGCTGGGCCAAGTCGAGTGCTAGCAATCTTGCTAGCATCAAAACAAGCCCCAAAAGGTGCCACTGATGCAACTCTAGGGACATGAGCTAGCTCTTTCACAAAAGCATTAACAACAGCATTATATATTGTTGTTTCCAGTACAGTATAAGGCCTTACAGTGCTGAGCATGGTTCCACCCGACCCTTCGCTGTTAATTTTTAGCAACGTGGTATTCAAAGAAACGGTTTTTTCATTGATCTTGATAGACTTGACTCCGATAAAATAATCAGAGGAAGATTCACCAGGAAAGAATCCAGAACCTGTACCTAATGGATTTTGCAAGAGTGGAGTATAGGTAAGGGATTTGGAGGCATCGAAATTTGGTTGCAAAACGTATGGTCCGTCACCAAAGAAAACGACACCCTTAGCACTTGAAGAGGTTAAGCAAACGGCAAACTTATTGCGAAAGTTGAAAGCAGAGGAGAATTGAGAAGGTAGAGAGGCCCTATTCCTTCCAAGGCCAGCCATTCCCTTTACACCATTGGGAAGACCTTCGAGAATGAATGTACGGGCACAAGTGAAAAGCAAATTTGAGACGGAAGCGAGTTTACCAGGATTTGATCCATCGGTAGATTGGACGGACACAACATCCTGACCAACTTCGCCTTCAGTACCAAAGCTTATCACCCTGTTGTCCAAGAATCTCGAACATGTATTGTTGTTGCAGCCCGGCCTCGGACCGGAACCTAAGCATATCTCATTACTACAGCGCCTTGCATTAATAAGTGAACATTGGGCAGAGTTACAGCGCGCAGGTTTATAAGATGACGATACATAGCCTTGCTCGCAATCAACCCATAAAAATAAGCCGCCAAGATCAAGTGTTACATTGACAGGCACGAGAGGAGTTCTTTGGTTGATTTGTGTGACGTATTGGAGAGTTGATGAGTCTTTCTGGACGGGTAGGACTAATGCTTTGGGCCGGAAGGTTGTTTGTCCTATACCAGGCGATATGAACAAGAGAACGAGGGAAAGAAGGAAAAGACAATTACACGAGAGAGGCATTTCCAGCGGTAACTAATTGAAAAGAAAGCTGATGGGTGGAGAAGTGCTGGGTTTGAATGTGAATTTATTATTTATAGACATTGAATATTTTGTTACGTATACTTGGTTTGATCTTATCAAAAGGAAAAATCAAGAACTTGTGGCGTTAAAATTTGACCAAGGAATTGAGGGACCAGTTGATTCATTCGTAGGGTAACTTCCGTTGCTTGTAGCGTTTTGCTCTACAGCTAGCTTCGGTTCCAGAGTCGCAGATCGATCAGTATCAAATCAATGATAGTCTCTTTTGGCTAGCTCAGATTATTCTCTTGCCAGTTGCTTCAGTCGGGTTGCTGAAACTTCTATGAGGAAATTGGAGACTGCGGAGGAAGAGGACATCTTATCCACGAATTAATATTTAAATAATCAAAATTTTCAAAATTTGATTTTTTGTCCCCTCTCTCTCTCTCTCCTTTTTTTCCCTCCAAATGATAGAAAAAAGAAAAAAGAAAAAAGAAAAAGACAAGCCACGTGATTCTTGGATCTATCTGCTTCTGATAAATAAATAAATGTAATTGATAGGATGTACCCTAAAGTAATCCAATTTGCATATTTAATAACTACTGATTCAATTCATTAATTAGCAATATGACAAAATTACTATATTAGCAGATTGTTTTTAAATGAAAAGACCATCTATAAGTTCAAATTTGTAATCACTGTCAAAATTATTTTTGTTAAAAAAAAAAAAGGTTGTTAGAATCTCTCTACGCTAAAAAACTCCCACTCGACAGGGGAAACCCTTAGCATTAAGAACAAATTAACACACGTTTACTGTACCCATGAGTGCAGATCTGGAAAACAATTAACGTTGGAAACATTATTATATTTATACTAATTAAAAATAGAACATGGCTAGGTGACTGTAATCTACATTCACAGTTACATAGATAAAATACGGGAGCTTTTTCCTTAAAAATATTTAAGGTTAAGGAACAACTCTCCGAGAATACCCTTGGACAACGCAAATGATCTGCCAATGGAAAGGCTTAGACAAAAATATCTCACTCCTCTCCTTACTCTTAGACAGATGTGAGATTGAAGTTAGAGCAAGTTGTTTGGCTAAAAAGTAGAGAACCGCTAAACCCAACCCTTTTAGAAGCAAGATCAAACTGTAAAAGATTATTCTCCAGTTGATACCCACCAATCACAATGGAGGTCCTTGGTTCTGCTCCACCGTCAATGAATGCCAAACACAACGTTTTCTCGTTGACATACACCATTGAATTTGCACCCCAAATCCTCCATACTGTTTCGTTGTTTTGCAAGACAAAATCAATGGGCGGCACACCTGGTCCAACCCTGGTGGAACTAAAGCTCTTTGCGTTGAAGCACACGTCGAATGGCTTTACTGCCTTAACTCTAGGCACCTTTTTTAACAACTTGATAAAAGTTTTAGTAAAAGCTTTGTAAATGGAACTTTCCAACACTGTGTAAGGATCAACTGTGCTGATTTTGGTTCCACCTTCTCCGTCTTGATCGATGGACAACAATTTCTTGCCAACTTCAACTCGTTTTCCATTGATGTTGATGGCAGTAAGTCCAATGAAGTAATCAGCAGATGTTTCGTTTTCGAAAGAAGATCCTGATGTGGTCATATGATTCAGAATAAGAGGGGTGTAAGTCAAATGCTGAGAGAGATCATTATTTCCGGGAAGCATTTCATAAGGTCCATCGCCGAAAAAGATAACGCCATCACCACCACTTAAGCAAAGAGCAAATTTCTTTTTGAAGCCAAAAGCAGTGGAGAACTGATTAGGAAGTGAAATGTTTTGTCTTCCGAGACCAACCATACCCTTAACACCACTAGCAAGACCCTCTACAAGAAAATCAGGAGCACAAGAGAAAAGGAAGTTAGGCACAGATACGGTTTTACCAGGATTCCTTCCATTAGTGGATTGAAGAGACAATATCCATGCCAAGCTCATATACGCTAGTGCTCATGCATATAACTGTGTTATCAGGGAGTAAGTCGCATGTGTTATTACGGCAACCCGGTGCTGGATTTGGATAGCAATCATTAGTACAAGATTGTGAATTAGCAAGGGTACAAAGTGGGGATCCGCAATGTACAGGCTTATATGAAGAAGAAATATAGCCTTGTTCGCAATCAACCCAGAGGTATCTACCCCCAAGATCAACGGTATATTTAATGGGCACAGAAGGAGTCTTCTGGTTTATATGAGTCAGGTATTGGAGAGTTGATGGGTCTTTAGAGACTGGGAGGAGTAAAGCTTTGGGGCGAAATGGCGTTTTAGCTGTGCAAGAAGAGATGTACAAGAGAAGAGAAAAAAGGAAAAGGAAGCGATTAAATGAGGAAGCCATATGAAAGATATGTATGAAAGAGAGATTAGAAAGAAGCTTATATGAATGGCGAAGTACTGAAGCTGCAATGCTATCTATTAATAACCGATTTGGATATGTTACGTTGGGTTCAACTATCTTTTTTTTTTTCCCCTACATTCCTTTCAAAAATGAGATTAATCTCCTCATAAAAACCGTTTGTATAGTTTTTTTTTTTTTTTTAAAAAGAATTCTTACAGAGAGGCGAGGTTCAATTCGGTCCATGATGTGTGAACGACACCTTGAGGAATACGAGGAAATGTAGCATTCGACAACCTTCTCTTACCTATATGCGCACATGCCAAATTGTGATAATAAAATTGGGAAGATTCGGCTTCAACGTCTGGAGATTTGAATAAATTAATTAAAATGTCTGACAACTAAATCTAAAAGCAAGCGCAAGTTGGAGTAAAACAGTGAAGGGTTATGCTTTCCAGGTTTCCTTTATGTTATTTTGAAATTCCATTTTTGTCCACATATGATTGCGACCACTCTGGTATTTGTCATTTTCCTTCTGTGAATTTTTGTCAGTTTCATCCTTGAACTTTAGGAGATCACTGGCTACATTTTTATCTGTTCATTTTAATGAAAAGATAACATATTTTTATAATCATTATCGTTATATTCATAAGGCATATAATATGAACATAGATGTAAATAATTGTTTCCCTTCACAAGAATTGGTTATGGTAGCCAATTGTGACCCAGTCAAACCGGAAACTTCTCAAATTCCATTTCTCTCTCTCTCTCTCTCAATAATTGGGTAAAAGTAAAAGTCTGAAGACTATCACCACGCCATCATTGACGTTTCCCAGCGGCCACATAATACGTACTCCATTAGTATATATCGGCATTGAAACCCATCACCTCCCTCACTCCAATTCGCAGCAATGGCTCCTTTCCAGAATCTCCTTTGCATTTGCTGTCTTCTCTTCTTCACTTACCCTTCCATAGCTCAAACATCTTTCAGGCCCAAAGCATTAGTCCTTCCAGTATCAAAAGATGCATCCACTCTCGAATACATTACACATATCAAGCAAAGAACCCCTTTAGTGCCAGTCAAGTTAACTCTTGATCTTGGAGGGCAATATATGTGGGTTGATTGTGATCAAGGCTATAAGTCATCATCCTACAAGCCTGCACGTTGCAGGTCAGCCCAGTGTTCACTTGCCAAATCAAAGAGTTGTATTACTGAATGCTTTTCTAGTCCAAGGCCAGGCTGCAACAACGACACATGTGCCCTTCTTCCTGATAATACTGTAACTCATACAGGAACTAGTGGTGAGGTCGGTCAAGATCTTGCGTCTATACAGTCAACTGATGGGTCAAACCCTGGTAGAGTTGTTTCAGTGCCTAAATTGATTTTCACCTGTGGTTCCACATTCCTCCTAGAAGGTCTTGCTAGTGGTGTGAAGGGCATGGCTGGTCTTGGAAGGACTAAGATTTCACTTCCTTCTCAATTTTCTGCTGCTTTTAGCTTTCATAGAAAGTTTGCCATTTGCTTAACCTCTTCAAATGCAAATGGTGTCGTTTTCTTTGGCGATGGGCCTTATGTTTTGCTTCCAAGTATTGATGTCTCTAAATCTTTAATTTACACCCCATTAATTCTAAACCCAGTAAGTACAGCTTCTGCATATTTCGAAGGTGATCCTTCCTCTGAATATTTCATTGGAGTCAAGTATATAAAAATTAATAGAAAAGCTGTTCCATTGAACACATCATTGCTATCCATTGACAAAGAAGGATTTGGAGGAACCAAAATAAGCACCGTAGATCCTTATACTGTTATGGAAACCACAATCTACAATGCGTTTATCAATGCTTTTAGGAAAGCCCTAGCTGGACTGCCGAAGGTGGCGCCTGTAGCACCTTTTGGACTCTGCTTTAACTCTACCAACATTGGCAGCACCAGAGCTGGACCAGCTGTGCCTCAAATTGATCTCGTTTTGCAAAGCAGCACAGTTTTCTGGACGATTTTTGGTGCAAACTCAATGGTTCAAGTTAAAAGCGATGTGCTTTGTCTTGGGTTTATTGATGGAGGTGTAAATCCAAGGACTTCAATAGTTATTGGAGGTCATCAATTGGAGAACAATCTTCTACAGTTTGATCTTGCGGCTTCAAAACTTGGGTTCAGCTCTTCTCTGTTGTTTAGACAAACAACTTGTGCCAACTTCAACTTTACCTCAAAAGCTTAATTAGACGAATTGCTTTACCTCTAATTTTAATTAATTAATTGTGATATGATATTGTAAGTCCATATGTTGGAAGAATAATACGCATTTTGCGCTGGACTTGCCAAAATTAATGTTATGATAAACTATATTAATGTGGAATCAAATGAATAATGATATATATTTTATAATTTATAATTTATATCACCATCTTTTATTCTTCGAGGAACATGCAGAGTTTCGAGTACTCAGCTTTTGCTTTTGCTTAATGGTATTAATCAATTGGGGAAAGGGCATTCCATAATCCACATTCTAGATCTGCTTTTGCTTTACAGCTTTTAAGGCCCATTGTTTTTTAATACATTAGAGCAGTGAGCACATGTTCTATTTAATTTATTCTGTAGTTGTGCGTTTTAAACCTAACCAATGTTTGTTTTTTTTGTGTGCGCGCGCGCGCCCTTGTGTAGAAATGACAAAAGCTAAAGATAAAGCACACAAGCAATCTCTGGTGTATGAAACCCCAGTAAATGCTATCCTAGAAGCACCCAGATCAAAGTGAAGAAGATTGTCTCGCAATTGATGTCCTCCTATCTAAACCTCCATCCAGGACCACATTTTGACTTACATTTATCACTGAATTGGCCCCTTTGATTTCCTAATACAAATCCTTGTTTTTAAACACCCAAGTAATGTTAGGAACAGTAAACCCTAGTCTTGACAAACCTACAGCAAGATTTACCATGGCCTCGAAAGAACAAATAAGGAGACTCGCAAAGAAACGAGACGCCGTTAGATTTAGCGAACTGGAAAAGGCAAGCATTCGCTAACGCAATCGGCTTTAGCTGTAGTTCAAGTTGCAGAGCCACAATGGCCTCGTCTGTCAGTGGATAAAGTATAAGCGCCATTATCGGGTTGAATCCACAAACGGCGGTGTCCAAGGTCAAATACATGCTTATATTTGTACGGGTAGGCAATCCTTCATTGAATTGAATGGCAGGAATGTCAACGATATAATTTCGAGTCAACAAGAAAACGATTCTTCTCAGTTTTTGATTTGACCACTCAAATTAGCCAGATGGAGAATGGATGGATAGACTGTTAAAAGTTGACTTCATCTGGGTTTGGGCCAGGCCCACCGGCTTATTGAGACTACTGGATTTTATTTTTATTGTCCTTATGGATAATCATTTACATGACAATAGGCGAAAATACATTTTTTTTTTTTTTTTTGAAGAGAGGAGAAAATACACTTACACCGTAAGTGTATTGCAGCAGCGTATTACACTAAAATATTACCATATAGAACTTGACCAAATCAAAATATTGCTTAAAATAATATTTTCGATTGCTAAATCAAAAACAACGGCCACTGATGTAAATGCCAAATTCTTAAATAAAAAATTAAAATACGTTTTCGTTTTCTTGAAAATAACTTAGATCATGACAAAATTGCAGTGTATATAATATGTACGAAGGAGAGAAATAAAATAAACAATCACGATTCAATATAATAATTCATGGGTAAAGCATATCTATTGATTTGACTTAATGGCTAATGAAAGTGAATATGAATATGAGAGGACTTTCAAAAGGGCAAAGGTCGTTTTTTTGACTGAGTCAAGGTTTCCGCTAAGAAAGAAGTTTCACTTTAACTGACATTGTCCATTATGGCCAAGTCAAGCAATGATAATGGTCATATGCGGCGGCAATACTCCACTATATATACCTGCATTGAGGGGACATGGCCGTACAATCCAGCAAGTCTTCTTAATTTGTCCTAAGCTCTTAATTTTCCTTCAATGGCTTCCTCTGTAGTTCAGTTAATCTTTTGCTCCTTGATAATTTCCATCTCCCTTGTAAACGCATCTACAAAACCCAAAGCCCTAATCCTCCCCCTCTTCAAAGATGCCAGTGCTAGTACTGTCCAATACATAACACATTTGCACATGGGAAACCCTCCAGCCAAGAAAAACTTTGTAGTGGACCTTGGAGGTAAGCATTTATGGATGGATTGCTATAATGGATCTTATTTATCAACTACAATCAAGCATGCTCGTTGTGGATCAGCTCCATGCTCTGTTGCTAATGCTCCTTGTACTGGTGGATGCGTATCTGGTCATCATAAATCAGGTTGCAGCAATGAAACTTGCTCTTTCTTAACGGTGAACACAATTCCCGCCGAAGGTTCTGGTTATGATAATGGATATGTTTCTTTAGATAAAATTGCCCTCCAATCCACTGACGGTTCTAAATCCGGCCCATCCGTCACAATTTCTGATTTTATCTTTGGTTGTTTAGACACCCGCGAGCGCCTAACCAATCTTGCTAAAGGTGCAGATGGGATGGTTGGTCTAGGAAGGGAAAAAATTGCACTACCAGTTCAACTCTCTTCTGCATTTGGTGGAAGCTTTCGGCGTAAATTTGCCATATGCTTGCCTTCTTCTTCCAAATCCAATGGTGTCATGTTTTTCGGTGATTCTCCTTATGTATTCTATCCAGGTTATAATGAATCAAAAGCTATTGATGTATCATCGAGATTCACTTACACAAAACTGTACATCAACACGGAATTCACCGGATCATCCGTCGTGATACGAGGACCACCATCGCCTGAGTATTTCGTCAAGGTCTCTTCCATTTTAGTAAACAAAAAACCCATTTTCATAAACTCAACCTTTCTTGAATTCCATAGGAATGGGAAAGGCGGAGCAAAAATATCGACAGTAGAACCTTACACCAAACTGGAAACCACTATTTATAAGTCCCTTGTCAAGGCGTTTGACGAGGAGATTGCAGTTTGGAATGTGACTAAAGTGGCTTCACCAGTGGAACCTTTAACAGATTGCTACACGATAGGTCGTATGGGTTTGACAGGTCTTGGGATTAGTGTTCCTGATATCGCATTTGAGTTTGAGAACAAGAAGGATGTGTACTGGGAAATGTATGGAGCTAATACGATGGTACAGGTAAATCGCGATGTAGTGTGTTTAGCTTTCTTGGATGCAGGGGATGAGCCTGTAATAACTACACCAATAGTGATAGGGGCACACCAGTTGCAGGATAATCTTCTTCAGTTCGATCTTGTTTCTAACAGGCTTGCATTTACATCTACACTTCTCTGGGAAGAGGTGGAGTGCTCCAACTTCAAATTCTAGGAAATGTGTGGTTCTGTTACTGTTATGTGTTGGTAGAATTTGCGAGGCTTATTTGTAATTTGGCTGTGATGGATTTGTATATCAATAAGTTCGCTGGGTTGGATACTTCTATTAGCGATTGAGCCAAAGTCTTAATTTTGTTTCTGTACGTATAGCAGTATTTATTTATAAAGAAATGGGATGGAAATTTTTTTTGAAGAAGAAGAAGATTAGAACTGTCATTAATCAGAAGCCTTTATCCTTTTATAGACTTGCTCCACGTGGATCCAGATTAGATTTCTGATACGGAATCGTTTCACAAAAAATTGTTAAAAAACGCAACTGAGATTAGATGAGTTGACCATGGTCATTGGTCAAAGGTCAAAGATGTAGCATAAAGTAAGTTCGTGTTTTGACCTTTGGTTGTCTGTTTGTGTGGCCATTACAAGGATACGGCCACTGGCGGCTTCAACATATCCGGATTCTTCTGCGGTGGGCCTGATTATAATGAAAGTAAGACTCTTTTTTTTTTTTTGTGGTGTCAAAACGACAGGAAAATTAACCAATTATCAATTTTATTTGAAAAAAAGTAGAAAAAAAATTTATGGAAGCCTCCTTTATTAAATTCAAATCAAATGCACACCAGATAAACAAAAGGGGTTTACCATTACCTTACTACAACATTACTGATCATTTTCTTGTTAAAATGAATGTACCAAATGCTAGAAATACGAGTCCAAGATCAAAATTTGAAGTTGGAGCACTCAACTTCTTCAAAAAGAAGTGTGGAGGTAAATGCAAGCCTAGAAGCAGCTAAATCAAACTGAAGAAGATTGTCTTGCAATTGATGTGCCCCTATATCAACTGATGTTGATGTTGATCTTGTATCAGGACCTCTATCCACGAAACCTAAACACACCACGTCATGGCTTATCTCCACCATTGAATTAGCTCCATAAATTTCCCACTTCACATCTTTGTTCTCAAACACGAAGGCGATGTCAGGGACAGTAAGTCCGAGTAATGTCATACCCAAGTTTCCCTTGTTGTAGCAATCTTTAAAAGGTTCAACAGCTGCAACCTTTTTAACTTTCGCAGTTGCAAGAATTTCCTTATCGAACGCCTTTACAAGAGAGTTGTAGATAGAGCTCTCAAGAGTTGTATAAGGTATTACTGTGGTAATTCTTGAACCACCGAAGCCCGTTCTATGGAAATCAAGTAAAGTCGAGTTGATAGGAATGGGTTTTTGGTTAACTTGAATAGACGTAATCTTGACAAAGTACTCTGGCGATATTGCTCCTTGCACTCTTGGTGATGCCGTCGTTTCATAGTTGGTATGGAGTTTAGTGTACTTAAATCTTGATGATACATCAATGGCTTTTGATGTGTTGTAACCTGGATAGAATTTGTAAGGAGAGTCGCCGAAGAACAAAACACCGTTGGCTCTGGGCTTGGAAGGCAAGCAAATGGCAAATTTTCGACGGAGACTTCCACCGAATACAGATGAAAGTTGCGTTGGAATGGAAACGCGTTCCTTTGCGAGGCCAATGACTCCTTGTGCGCCATCAGCAAGCATTAATAGGTTTGAGGAACCTTCGCAAGCGAAAATAAGATTGGGAATTGAAACATGTGAACCAGCCTTAGCGCCATTTGTGGATTGGAGAGAAACTGCATCAATGGCAACTTCAGAGATACCATAAGTTCCCCAGATGGGGTTTTTGGTTTGGAGTCTGCAGGTATTGTTGTGGCAACCAGGCCTGGCAGGAGTCAGGCATAAACTGACGCACATGGCATTAGAAAAAGAACATGACGCTGAGCCACAAAGGCTTGGTCTGTAAGTGGACGACTCGTAGTCAGTTTCACAATCTATCCATAAATGGCGGCCTCCGAGGTCCACAACTAGTGCCTTTTCAACAGAAGGAGTTCCCAACCTAAGACGGGTTAGGTACTGGAGAGTAGATGGATCTTGGGTGATTGGGAGGACTAGTGCTTTGGGTTTTGATGAAGGTGTTGTTTGTGCATTGGAAAGAAAAATAAAGGAAATAAATAGCGACAAAAAGATAAACTGAGCTAAAGAAGCCATTGAAGAGAGATGCTATAGTGAGAAGAAGAAGAATACAAGTTTGAAGTTCAATTGATGAATGTAACGGTTTTATAAGGACGTTTCAGTCTCGATTGGCTGCCATGGGCGACTCTTTGCCTAAACTTAAAGGCTTTTAATCCTTGACTGGGTCAAAGCAAGGCGTGTGTACTGTATAGTACCAGAAAGATAGCCCAAGCTGTGAAGCGTCAAGTGGTTTGGGTCGAGTCTGCAACTTGCTTTGCTTGTTGCTTCCCTGCACCTGACAAATATAAATTCGGTTCAACTGCTCCAACGCCTTGAAATAAATATTTTGGCCCATCTACGACCATTGGATCTTTATGAATAGGCCCAATTGCAAATACAAGTGGAAAACCCGGCCCCACAATTCTTTTCAAGTCGTGAATGGCAGCACAAAATGGGCCTATATAAACCCATCCAAATCTTCCATATTTTCGTCTCGTCTTTTTCTTCTCTTCTTCAACCTGTTTTCTTTTCAATGGCTTTTCCCAAAACTTCCGTGCCTCGACTAATCCTTTTCTTATTTCTAATTTCCATCTCTTTCTCCCTTGCCCAAACAGCTTCAAAGCCCAAAGCCCTAATCCTTCCAGTCTCCAAAGATGCAACAACTCTCCAATATCTAACGAACTTTCAGATGGGAACCCCTCCCACCAAAAGGAGCTTTGTGGTAGACCTTGGAGGCCGACATTTGTGGATGGATTGTGATGACGGATCATACTTATCATCCACACTCAAGCATAGCTTTTGTGGTTCAGCTCCATGTTCTGTAGCCAAAGCTCAATGTTTTGGTCAATGCCAACCTGGTAGGCGCAAACCAGGTTGCGATAAAGAACACTGTTATATCCTTGCCGACAACACAATTCCCGCTTTAGGTAATGGATTTGATACTGGATTGGTTTCCTTAGACAAAATTGCCCTCCAATCTACCGACGGTACAAAATCCGGCCCAACCGTCACGATATCCGACTTTATCTTCGGTTGTTTAGGGACTCGTGAGCGCTTAAGCATTCTTGCTAAAGGTGCAGACGGGATGATTGGCCTCGGAAGACAACCAATTACTCTCCCAACACAACTTTCTTCTGGTGGTAGCTTCCAGAAAAAGTTCGCTATATGCTTGCCTTCAACTCCAAAATTAAACGGCGTCATGTTCTTTGGCGATTCTCCTTATGTATTTTATCCAAGTTATAATACATCAAAGACCATTGATGTGTCAACCAGATTTCATTACACAAGACTCTACGTCCGCACTGAGTTCACAGGATCATCCATTGTGATACGAGGACCTCCATCGCCGGATTACTTTGTCAACCTTACGTCTATCTTGGTAAACAGAAAACCCATTTTCATAAACCCAAAATTTCTTGAATTCCATAGGAATGGGAAGGGCGGAGCGAAAATAGCAACAGTAGAACCTTACACCAAACTTGAAACCACTATCTATAACTCTCTTGTTAAGGCGTTTGATAAGGAGATGGCAGTTTTGAATGGGAGTAAGGTGTCGCCTGTGGCACCTTTTACAGATTGCTATAAGATAGATCATATAGGAATGACACCTCTTGGAATTGGCGTCCCAGATATTGCATTCGAGTTCGAGAACAACAAAAATGAGCAGTGGGAAATGTATGGGTTTAATTCAATGGTGGAAGTGAGTCGTGACGTGGCGTGTCTAGCATTCTTGGATGCAGGTGATGATCCTGTTGTAACTACACCAATTGTGATAGGAGCACACCAGTTGCACGATAATCTTCTTCAGTTCGATCTTGCTTCAAACAGGCTTGCATTTACTAGAACACTTCTATTAGCAGCTGCTGAATGTTCCAACTTCAAGTCTTAAGATGATGTAATATTTATTTATTTGTATGCGGTTAATTAAGTGCTTTTGAAGTTTGTTGATGGAAGAATTGCTTTTCGCAATTAATTTATGTTCAGTTTGTAGCGATGGAATCCCATCTGTGCATTAATTTATCAATTGGGCCCATTTTGAGTTAAAGCTATTAAGCCCACGAAAAAAATTCCGGTCTTGGAATTTTTTCAGAATGTTATTGAAAGATAAGTCAAGTTCTACAGGCAGTAGACCTGTTTAACCAAATTTAATAATATAGGTAAAATGTCGATAGCGTTTCAAAACTTATACAGTTAACAAGCACAAACAACACTCTTTAATCCATCTACAGTTGTTAAAAACAAGTTCATCTTGTTTCAATTTCCTAACAAACATCAATCTTCTATCTAAACAATCAAACATATTTACTTATCAAATAATTAACTATGTCTTTTTAAACTGATCTCCAATTTATATTTAAGCTAATTGCATGCAAGAAACATCTCTCCACCTCCTTTCAATCTTCCATTTCATTTGCCCTCAGACTTCTTTTCATGTAAGTGTTTGTTAATTTATCAGAATTGTAATTTCAATCTTGCCCGACATTTCTATAAAAATACATTAACTTTATCTAGAGATTGTGCAGAGATGATGGAATCAAATGCAATGTCAATACATGAAGATGTTTTCACTAAATTCTTTCCTCAAGGAATTGATCTAAATCCGGCAAGAATGGTAAGAAATGACTAATTTAGTATCTTAAAGCCTGCATTATGGTTTAATCGCAACTGTGAAATGCGCAGGTGATAGCAGAGATGATGGGGACATTTGTATTAATGATATGTGTATGTGGGATCATTGGAACCACGCAGCTAACGCGAGACCAATTGGGTCTGTTGGAATATGCAACAACAGCAGGATTAACAGTCATCGTCTTGGTTTTCTCCGTAGGCCCTATTTCTGGAGCTCATGTAAACCCTGCTATCACAATTGCCTTTGCAACTTTTGGTCATTTTCCATGGTCCAGGGTAAATATTATATCCAATCCATTTCCCTCTTTCAAAACCACTTGCATCACCTAACCTGATCTTGTTTAATTAATATGGCAGGTTCCGTTTTATGTATCAGCACAAATCGTTGGATCTGTATTGGCATCATATGCCGGAGGATCCATTTACGGTATCAAACCTGATCTAATGACCACCCGACCTTTCCATGGATGCAATTCTGCTTTCTGGGTCGAATTCATTGCAACCTTCATCATAATGTTCGTTGCTGCTTCAGTCGCATATCAAACATCAGTAAGGAAACATTCACTATATATTTTTACATTCTTTGAAGTACCTAATAACCAGACTTGAATTTGAAAACTTTTGCAGGTAAGACAATTGTCAGGCTTTGTTCTAGGACTTGCCATTGCACTTGCAGTACTTATTACAGGGTATATCATGGCTTATGAGCATCTTTTTTTTTTTATTATTATTTAAATTCATTACATTCTCTAGAGTCATCCAATCGTGGCATTGGTTGAAATTCATATTTCATTTTAGACCTCTTTCAGGAGGATCGTTGAACCCCGCAAGGTCATTAGGGCCTGCAATTATTTCCAGGAACTTCAAGGACATATGGGTGTATGTTACTGCGCCAATTATTGGATCCATCACAGGTGCTCTCATGTTTCATCTCCTGCGTATTCAACGCCGGCCATGCAGTTCTACTTCCTCAGCTCCTGATACAGGTCTACTTGCACACTCTATAGCCTTTAACGGGGAGGGTGGATTCTAGCTAAAAATGCACACGAGGTTGAGGAAATAATGAAGCGTAACGAGCACCGTCTCTATGGATGAGAAGAATTATTCGCAACTTTGTGAGTGTGAGGCATAAAATGGTGGGCTCGTAATGCCGATAGTTGAAAGTTGAAGTCTATGACACCTCAGACTGGGCCTAGTAAGAGTTGAGTGTTGTGGGTTGAGGCCTACAGCAACTTTTTGCTTTTTAATCTTATTATTATTGATTAAAATTTTAAATTTTGTATGATTTGAAATTTGACGATGCTGCACCAAAGCATTACCACTCAAAAGACATAACTATGGTAATTTCTTTTCCTTGTGATCAATGATTAATTAAGCTTATACCATCAACGGACCAAGTACAATTTCATTTCTTCAATTCAAATACCCACTAAAGCAAAAAAAAAAAAAAAAAAAATCTCATTAAACGGTTGAATTAAAAATTAATTCTTTCCAAATAATAATAATTTATATTTAAAGTTCTAGTCCATGTGATTACTAGAATGTTTATAAATAAAATTTTCATTTTTGCAATATTTCCTTGAATAATTGATCATCATTGAACCAGATAGATTTCAAAATTAAACACAAACACCTCTTCGTATTATGTTGCTGAGATATCATCATATGTTTTATAGTTTAGGATCATTGTTTATGTACTTTAATTAAGGAATCCATAGTTTATCTTACTTAGATGGCGGCAAGTAATTAGAAAGACAAGCATTTGTCTCCAAATCCATAAAGACAAACCTAATGGAATCAGAAAACACTTGTCGTCCCCTTTAGTTAATGGATTCTGTAACCCTTTCTTTCACTATCTCTTTCTTTAAATTAATCAAGAAGCTGTCCCTTTAACCCTTTTCTTATATATAAAGCATTGCGTTTTTAACTAACTAACCAGTTGAATTGTAAACTTCAATAGTAACTTTCTTGCTCAGCAGTATTCCACTTCCAGTTGATATTGGAGTATTGATCTCATGCGATTTCATCCACACATGATGCTGTGATACAGCTCATGAATGTGTCTTGAAAAACAAGAACCGGCCAATCACAAGTAGATATTTATATGTCATGTATCGGTATCTAAAGACTCCAGCCTAATTCTGGCATGGGACCGCCCCAGAGTCAAGGGAGAGGGAAATAAATATAAAATGTGGCTGTCGCTTTGCCTTAACAACTTGGTATCTCCACCAGTCTTAATCGTTGCTAAGCAGTGGTTGTGCTCAACCCTTTTCTTTTCTTCTTTTAAAGATTTCCTCTATTTTTTTTTTTTTTTTTTTAATTTTGAAATCACATCTATATCTATGGCATTAATAAAAAGATAGTGAAAAGGTTATCTTCAAATTTGACATATTCAAACTAGAATCCCTCAGCAATTTTTTATATTTAAGTTAATTTAAATGGCGAGTATTCAATATATAAAATTCACATTTTAATCGAACCAAAACGAGTAATTATTTTTGAATATATATTTATCTCAAGACTTCTATGTAAATCATTATACGTGATATAATCGAATCGGAAGAAATTCTTGTCCGGTTGCCGAGATACCCAATCATCTGCTCCATCATAAACTACATATTTACAAAGAGAGACTATGAGTTTGACTAAACTTGAAAATACTGATGGCTTTCAAAAAAGAAAACCTTGTGGGCCCATGGTGGCACCGTTTCCAAAGACGGCCCAATAGTGTTTATCGTATTGTCGTTGGATGTCACATCTCGATCGATGGGAATGGACAGCAAGAGCTAGACTTATTTCAACTTCATTTCCAAATAAAATGTGATTCATCCCAAATATAAATTACATAATTTTGTAATTTGATATTTATATTTTTTTTGTTAAATTAAGAGTATTTATATCCTAAAAAATTCCCCGTGAAGTGAAAATATAAAAGGGTAGAGATTTATGAGGGAAAAGGAAAGAAAGAATAAAGGACTTAAACCATGGACCAGTGCCAAAACCATGGGCGTGTCAGAGATTTATATTTAATTTATCCACAAAGAACAATTACACGTCATTTATTAGTTTTTAATTCGTTTTCTACTATTCTTATTCCTATAATAGTAATAAGCCACGCGTCATTTAATTAGTTTTGCTTAACTTTACTCTTCCTCTTGTTTAGGTGATTTATCCATTTCTACTATTTATTATTTAATATTTTTTTAGTCAATTTTGTTGAGTGTGTATGTTTATATCATGGTGAGTAGAACAGACATAGAAATTTCAACTTAAGCCACGTTATATGATTATAGTATTAATGTGTAATGAATTTCATATCCACCAACCTTGGAGGGCCCCATCTCATCTCTTTAATCCTATCGCTATCACCCTCTTATTACATTTTTATTGTTTAATGATGAACCTCCCCTTTAATTCTCCAGGTTGCCGGTTATTTTGTACTGACGATTGAGTTTAATCTTTTATTACGTTTAGAGCCTTAACAGAGTGCTAATGTTAAAATAACGAAAATATGTTTTAAATTTAATTATTTTTTTAATAACTTAATTAAATCGATATTATTTATTACCAACCAAAATAAAAATATTAATATTAATAAGCTAATTTTTCATTGAAATATGCTTTTTACCCTAACATCATTTTCATCGAATACGTAGCACTTGTAAAATATTCTTGAGCCTTTGGAATTGGAACGGTGTGACGATGAAGAGCACCGAGTAAAATCGGATTACGACAATTTAGCTGGTTCCTTTTGGAATCATATATAAATGTCTGGTTAATACTTTATTTTAATTAAACCCACAGTGAAAACAATTTATAAATCCAACGCTCTCCTATCTTAATTATTTTAGCATCAACTTGCTAAACCTTAAACTGGGGAAGTGCATCCATAGTTTTAACATATTAAAATTGGACCAGATAATTACTACAAAATAACAAATTAAATGTTTTATTGATTTTTTTTTTAATTATCCAGTAATTAATCCCTCCAGCTAGATTTCAAAATGTTACATTATATTATTACGATTTTTTAAAAATATTTTTTAGTTTTTATTTTAAATTAAAGACATGTTTTTCGGTGAGATTTCGTATCTATTCAATATGAAGAATAATACTCATCAAATTAATCAAACGGTATTGCTGTAATCATCGTAGGTCAAGTGGTGACAAAAATCTGTTGACGAAGAAAGCGTGCTGTGGGCCCCGCAATCTCATCCCCTCTCTAACGCTCGAGAATCATCGCCAGCCAATGGACCCCACAGGCCCACATGGCTCTATTCGACTATTAAAAATCCATGAATGCAAAAAAATAAAAATAAATAGAAAATAGAAAAGATCCGCTTAATGACGATAATACCCGCGTCAATTTTTCCTATAAAAACGACGCCCCTTCCTCCATCCGAGTCCTATGTCCGAGTTGTATCAACTTTCCAGCTGAAGCCAAAGAGCAAAAGAAAATATCATTTGATTTTATTTTATTTTTGAATCGAGATGTTGGGAGTGTTTAGCAGCTCTATAGTGTCTCCGCCAGACGAGCTGGTGGCGGCAGGAAGCCGGACGCCATCTCCGAAGACAACAGCGGATGCGCTGGTGAAGCGATTCATCGACACCAATCCCTCCGTCGTATCCTTACAGATCGGAGACAACGCGCAGCTGGCTTACACCCATCACAGCGAGTCCTTGCTGCATCCCAGGTAAATTATGCACAAAAATGGACTCGTTGTCACCACACGCTTGAATCTTGATCACGGTAGTGTAAGATCTGGCAGACTCAACGAACGATTGTTAGACCGTTAAGTTCCCGGTCAAAAATTTATAAATAATTAACGTAATTATTTAACAATTAACAATTATTAGAGCGTCTTTTTGTTAGAGAGAGTTCATTTTATACTTTTCTTTTTCTTTTTTGTCTTTTCTAGTTATATATTTTAATTTACATATAAAAACCGGAAATTGGGTTTTCTGTCTTTTTTTTTTTTCTTGGCTACAGATATTTTGATTTTTTAGTCTTAATAAATACTTTTTGTTTTATTTAGTTCCTTAAGAGAAATGATCTTTCCTTTTTTATATATATATATATATATGAAAAAAAGAAGATTTTTCAATTCATAAATTAAACTTGATCTTCATCCACAGTTGTTAGCATTTTCAATTTTTATTGTTTAAGAAAACCTAATAGTATTAAAATATTAAATTTTAACTGCTATTAGGATAATAATATATTTTTTTCTAAAATAAAAAAAAATGTAAAACCGTATATATATATATGTGGTAAGAAATTAATAATGAGAATAATGGGGGCCATGTCTGATCCCGCAGTCATGATCAAAGAAATTTAGTGCTTTGTGGGGTCAGGTATATCATAATTCTCGGCACTTGATTCTTATAGAGTCCAGAGTTTACTAGGCACCCATTATTCGTAAACGCATCAGGTCATTTACGCCATACGTGTGGTAAAAATAAGAGACGATTGCTTTGTGAGTCAGCACGTGGACGGTCGTTTTGTGAGTAGTTGGGCCGTGGTCGTGGAGACCTATTAGCTCTTTTTTTTTTTTTTTTTTTTTAAATAGTAAAATTAGGATAAAAATGTTAGGCAAAATGAGTTATCAGATGATCTGCATATATCAAATAGGAAACTATCAGTTATGGGCATTAACGTATGATTCGTTGTGATACTGTTGCTGACCCCATATATTGCATATTTAAGTAAATTAACGTATGATGCGTTGTGGGCAAATGGGCATAGCTATCGTATGATCAATCTTGTTGAATTTTCGAGTTCAAGTATTAAATCCTTTATATTAAAAAAACACTATTAAATCCTTTTTATGCTTTTGTTATCCTCAATAATAAAAGAAGGGAAAAAAACACTCTGGATTGCATCAAAGTGGTTTTCCCTGCCCGGACAGGGTAAAGGATAAGGATAACATAAAGTTGGATAAGGACCCGAGTTGGTCCCGACCCTGGATTTCCTGCGTTTCATTAAATATTTTGGATCACCTGAGTTCAATTTTTTACTGTGCGAAGAATTACATTTAGAAATAACCGTCTCTTTTTGCTGGACCTTGAAAATGGCAGATCATTCGCTGTTAAGGATGATGTCTTCTGCCTGTTTGAGGGAGCACTGGACAACTTGGGAAGTCTGAGGCAACAATATGGGCTTGCAAAATCGGCAAATGAGGTGA
This sequence comes from Jatropha podagrica, assembly GCA_947857235.1. Classification (NCBI taxonomy): domain Eukaryota; kingdom Viridiplantae; phylum Streptophyta; class Magnoliopsida; order Malpighiales; family Euphorbiaceae; genus Jatropha; species Jatropha podagrica. The sequence goes on from CANUEP010027151.1 coordinate 61,546, forward strand.
TTTTGGTAATTGAGGCATACAAGGCTCTTCGTGACAGGGCACCTTACCCTGCAAACCATGTTGTTGGTCATCTTAGTGGGAGCTTTGCTTTCATTGTCTTTGACAATTCTACTTCTACCTTGTTTGTGGCTTCTGTAAGTTGCCATCTGCAAATTAATTAATTAGCGTTCTTTAGTTGGTTCGACTTAATTTATCAACTTGCTAGCTAATATAATATCTGTACGCATGTGATATGACAGGATCAGTTTGGAAAAGTTCCTCTATATTGGGGAATCACTGCTGATGGTTTCGTGGCCTTTGCCGACAATATTGAATTGCTTAAAGGTGCTTGTGGCAAATCTCTTGCCTCTTTCCCTCAAGGTGGTTGACCTAAACACTAAACAATATTAGTGTGTAAGAAGAAGCAAAGAAATGTTATTTAATTGAGGATTGAATTGGAATTTGCAGGGTGCTTCTACTCCACAGCAGTTGGAGAACTGAGAAGCTTCGAAAATCCTAAAAACAAGATTACTGCTGTTCCAGCTGAGGAGGAAGAGATATGGGGTGCTACTTTCAAGGTATGTATATACTTAAATTGTAGTTGGATTTCCAAATTTAGTCTCAGCCATAAATACTAATTGTGGTGTTTGGTGGGAATGAAATTTCAGGTTGAAGGGCCAGCAGTTCTTGCAGCCAGAGAGTAGAAGCAGAGCTTTTCAGTATAAATGTATGAATTTAGCTGTGCCATCGGCTGGAGGGGCCATGTGAATTATCGAGCGCGAATGAGTAGATAATGTACGAGTGGAATTAATAGTTGGTCTTTGTGGAAAAATTTAGGTTGCTAGTTTTCTCTTTAGCGCATCACTTTCCCCTTATGTACAGCTTTTTTTTTTTTTTTTTTTTTAATTATAAAATAAAAGTGAGTTTGCTCAAGCTTTACGTTTGCTTCTTCCTATAAATAAAAACAAAATTTTAAAATAGGGTGATTTTAGAAATAAGTTAAAATCTGTTTAAAAATAGTAAGATAAGATTGGATTTGATTTAATTTAATTTAATTTGATTTAATTTTTATATTATTTATAGAGCTTAATTCGATTTAATTTAGATGATTCAAATGCTCATTTTAATTCACAAAGTATATAAGAATTTTCTTTGGTAAATAATTTAGATGTAAGTCAAGATTCAATTATTTGACATCTAAACGTTATAAAATAATATAAATAGACAAACTATTGTGTTTGTCCAACATCACATTTCTTTTTCTTTATATGTTATCATCTGAACGGAGTCATAGCCCGTTTACATATATGAAGCATAGAGTCATACAATTCCACAAATCTGACACGTTGATTGACTAAATTTGGAGAAATTTTAAATGATTGATCTAATCAGGAATCTCCACCTGTTTCCTTATCGATCCAACAAAAATAATTAAATAACTCCAACTCTATTTCTTTCTTATTTTAGTATTATTTTTATGCAACAATTATCGTATTTACCATTAAATCACAGTTTAATATGCAATGGGTCAATCAGTTTATTATTGTTAATGATAGTATTGTAGACATGTGGCAGGGTAGCCATAAGCCTAGCTCCTACTTCTTGGCAAGCAACTAAGCTAGTGGAAGGGTGTATCGCTGTATGTCCACGTGCCACAAGGACCACGGTCTAGTCTATTAATTCATTATGTTGTTTCCAATCCTATCCTAAATATCTTTTTTTTTTTAATATATTATATTAAAATATATTATCCGATCAAAATACATTCATCAACGTTAATTGTTTGAATAATCTTAAAAACATATTTTCCATATTAAATTGATATATTTCAATTTATTAGAATAATTTCAAAGAAATTATTTAAGTTAAAAATCAAACAATAAACAATCAAAATTATAAAACGATTTAATTTAGTTCATAGATGAGGTGATATGAACAAAAATAGCTTTAAATTAATAAATTATCTATGAATAAAATAAAAACATTTTAATAAATTAATACGCTTAGAATATAAATTTGAGAAATGATGTTATTTTTAACCTAATATATAATTTATTAAAAAAGAAAAATAATTTGGATAAATTAATGCACATCAATATTATATAGATGTAATTTGGACAATTTTATAAAATAATAAAGGAATTCAATTTATAATTCAAATGAATTACCGTAACATGTGTAAAAAATTATATGCATAATGTTGTTCAACAAAGTAAATCAAACCTTTGATTAATAAAAAAACTTTTTTTTTTATTTTTGATAAAGAATAAAAAAAAAACTTTCGAAACTACTCAATGGTGAGTAAAAGCAAAGTATAAATAAAGATTAAAAACAAAGTGACATTGTCATTAATATTTAGCTGACACGTACCGCTCATATCACACGTGTGAGAAAGCTTTCTTCTTTCAACCATTGGATCTCTCATGAATTAATATTCAATGATTGAGAATTACGCTGCATAAGTAGTATGCGTTCAAACATACACGTAATCATTTTCTTGTCATAAATACTATATACACGCTGTATTCGTAAATTCCACGCGAGATAAAGGGTACAATCGTCAACGAGAAAAGAAGTCAAACAAAAGTTTGAGTCACAGTAGGAGTAGGAGACGAAACCAGACGAGAGATCAAACTGGCGCTTTTTTTATAGTGGAGTCAGTCTCGGAGAGAGATTTATATCTACACTGCAGCCATTAAAATTCAGCTTCACTTCCATCCTGTATTTTTCTTTATTACCGTACACGACTTCTCAATTCCTTTGAACAACACTCGAATTTCAAGTACTGTACTTTTTTTTTTTCCCTTTCTTTTCATTTTTTAATATAAATTCTTTTTATCTTCTTAGTCAGGAAGCAATTTACATTCTCCCTCTTCTTCTGCGTTCCTTTTTTAGGGTTTTAGCGTTTGGAAAAGATCAAGAATCGACCTCGACAGGACAGGTATTCATTTGTGTTGTGTTTGTACATAAGATAAAGCTAGTTCTTTGCTGGTTTTAATTTTGCTTTGCTCGAATAGAGTTGGAGAAATTAATTAGCCAAATACGAATCCGAAATCCGTGTCTTTTTCTTGTTGTTATTGGAGGATTTTTTTTTTTTTTAAAAAAAAAAATTTGTATTTGTTTTCCAAGGCGTCGAAAAAGACAGTTTTAGAAATTCTGTCGTTTATCTTAATTTTAGTGTTGTGTTCCTCTTATGGATCTCACACGCATGTTTCGCAGAATAAACTCCTGTGACGTTACTATTTAGGATCTAGACAGGGTGAATTTCCAAGGTTATGTCTGTTTCCTTTACTGGGTATGAGGAATATGATTTCTGTTGTCATTGGTAATGAATATCACATGAAAAATAAGGACTTGATTGGAAGTTTTAATTGCAGAATATAGCGGAGGAATTTTGTTTTGAAAGATTTTCTTCATTGACTTCCTTTGTTATTATTATTGTTATTCGATTTCTCTCATAATTTTTAGCTTGCTTTCTATCTCTGCTATTTATAAACTCAACCTTCGGAGAACCAGTGGTTTAATCTCTGATTTTCCATTGAAGGTGTGGCCTGAACTCATGATTGAGTTGAGTCAATTCTTGCTGGTTATTGGTTTATCAATTGATTCTATTCTTACTGGTTGTACTTGTTTTTGGTTTTTTCAGTTTAGATGCTTTTTTTCTTTAATTAGCTGGCCATATTTAAATTTGAATGTTGGTGTGTATCTTGCACTAGAAGTGTCAGCCAACACACCGGTATGGATCAGCAAGGGCAAGCGCAACCGCATGGGCAAACTTCTGTGGCAGGTGGAACTACAGCTTCCGTTCCATATGGTATATCACCATATCAACCTAACAAGATGATGGGACCTCCTGCCACTGGATCGATTCAATCTGCTGCTCAGCCAACAGGAGTCGCAGCATCTCAAGCTCAACTTGCTGAACACCAAATTGTTTATCAGCATATCCACCAGCAACAGCAACAGCAGTTGCAGCAACAACTCCAATCCTTTTGGACAAATCAGTACCAAGAAATTGAGCAGACTGCCGATTTTAAGAATCATAGCTTGCCATTGGCTAGGATTAAGAAGATTATGAAGGCAGATGAAGATGTAAGAATGATATCAGCTGAAGCTCCAGTCATATTTGCAAGGGCATGTGAGATGTTCATTCTCGAATTGACATTGCGGTCTTGGAATCACACAGAGGAGAACAAAAGGAGGACGCTTCAGAAGAATGATATTGCTGCAGCAATTACAAGGACTGATATCTTTGATTTTCTAGTGGATATTGTGCCAAGAGAGGATTTGAAGGATGAAGTGCTACCATCGGTCACGGTCACGAGAGGAAGTCTTCCTGTTGCAGGTCCAGCTGATGCTATGCCTTACTATTACATGTCACCTCAACTTGCACCACAAGTCCCTGTTCCAGGGATGCCGATGGGTAAGCCCATGATGGATCAAAACTTTTACGGTCAACAGTCTCGTACTTATGTTGGACAACCAATTTGGCCACAACAGCAGCAGCCACCTGCAGATTCTTGAATGAAAGCTTGAAGAAGAATTAGGAGTAGATCGATTGTGTTAGATTTCACTTTGAACTTTAAAGTGACCCTAAAAATTAGTCTTATGAATAAAAAAAAATCTTTTGCATCGCTCAAAGGTAGCATGGAATTTTTTTTTGGTGAAGTTATATAGCCAAGGATGTGGATTCAGATATTGTAGATAATTGTATGCGTAAAAAAAATGAAGATTCCATGATTGTTTGGGTTGTTTAATTAATTTTATGAATGCATTCTATCATCTGTCTTTATAGAACAGGGCATTTCTAGCATGTATACTAACATCTGGATGAACCAGATATATTTTGGGGCATTGGAGCGATGAAATGTCAATCTCCTTTTACTCAAAAAGTATTATTGAAACATGAAATCTGCATTAGCAATAAAAATACTGCTGCTCCACTCATTTTGTACGTCACTTTTTACAGAAATTTGTAGGGCTAGATAGAAAATCAAGTTTTATTCCTTACAGATTACTTCGGTTGCTATCAGGAAGAAGAAGTTCAGACTGGACCGAGAACTCGATCCAAGCGTTCAGCTTGAATAATCACTGCCATTTAACATATAGACAAACCGTGAAATTATCCTCTGCAGTATAGATTGTGGATAATGTAAGAGTTTAATTACAAAATCCAACAGACTTGTGGAAAAGCATAGAATCTTTGCCAACATCAAGAGCATCAGCAGGCTGGACAAATATCCTCCAAACTGCAAGAAATAAAGACAGTGTAACAATGGTTAGATTTTTAATTCTCTCTTTTTTGTTCAACAGAAAGTCATGTCCAGGACTCAGAATGACCACCTCCTTCCTAAGCAGTCAATGATGTCACCCGTTAAAGTTGACCTTTTCCTACTCTCAAAAGCAAGTGATGCAGCCTTCCTCAACAAAGCAGACCCCGCAATGCATCCTAACACTGTAGGATTTGTTGGACTGCACCATTTATGAAAGGAGCATTAAGTCCTCAAACACAGTTGAAGAAGCAGAAGTACAGAAATTTATGGATTGTTACAGAGAATGGATACCAACCTGATACTCAAATTCCCTTTGGCACCAGAGATACAATTGCGTGCCCATGATACAAATACAGCCACACTGGCACCAAGAGAAAGGATGCATCATAAATATTCAGTTTAAAATGATCATACATATTTTGATTTCAAAACTGAATGGTGGCAAGAACGCATCAAATTCTGAAACAGTTATTTCAGGAAAAATGTAATCATAGAATAGACAAGGCACCATATATGAGAAAAATGTAATCAGATGGGCCAAGGAAAGTATAGCACTCCAAAGAAGTAACTATGAGTGGAAAAGACTGAGGAAGGGGAACAAACCAAAAAACAGGAGCAAATATTTATGTGTGGAAAGAAAAAATATAATACAATCAATTACCTTCCAGAAAGGATATCGCCCTGGCCCCCGCAACGCCTAGGAGAACCATGGATGCTAACTGATTTGACTGCATAAATATACAAATAATTAATGCCAAACGAACCATCATGCTTCGAAAGCCTAAAAGAAAAAAAAAATGGTAACTTAATTTGATAGGGAGAGCAGGGTAAATGATAACTTAGAATTCAAAACTTAAATCTTACAAAAAAAATATCAAATACTGTTTGAGCAAGTAACTTAGCAAACTAGTATGTGAATATCTAAAAACTAGAAAACATAAAATAATTGTGTTGATAGTCATATCAGTTATTGCATACCTATCTCACCATCACTGATAAGGTCAGATTTTCCTTTTCGTAAGATGGTGATAGCACCAATCCTGACCAATAAAGATACCATATATTAGAAAGTTGAAACAACCTAGAATTGAACAACAAAAACCTTGAATTCTCAGTAGCATGATAAACTCCAAGAAGAGTACTAGATGCAGAGAACAGAATAGTCAAATAGAGTTTTGCAACAGCAAACAGTTGAGTTCATTTCTATCAAATTTCTATTAGCATAATGGTCAACCACATTAATCAACATTCGATTCACACTACCTAACTAAACACTCACATAGGTCAACTAAAACCTAATTCAAACCCTTTAAGGCCAAATTTCAACTATTCATCCACCATGAGATTGAGAAACAAAAAACCTAAATTTCAAGAAATTCCATAAATAAATTTACCTTTTGGCAAGAGAGAGTAGTTGCTCATGAGCATCTTGACCATTCACTTCACAATTTAGAACTTTATGAACCAGGCGCTTGTATTCATTCACATTTGGGGTTAGGACAGCTAAGGGATAACCACTAACAAGATCAAGACTGTCTGTTACAAGAAAGAGCCCATCCTGGGAAATATTCATTTCATCAGCATATAGTAGCATAGGTAAATGCCGGCTGTAAAGGGTACATATAAATAATGAATGAAGGACACGTATTAAGAAGATCAAAATTGAAAGACGCCTCACTAATTACATACACCATCTACAATAATTGGAACATTTGACCGCCTTGCTTGCTTCATAATTTCACTGACACAATCCTGTAGATAATAAGCAACTATAAGAGCATTGCCAGATTACATGATAAACTGGAAGTGGAAAGGTCAGTGGAACTTCCAATGCAGAGGGAAAAAACTGAAACATTCAAGCAAGATGGAACTCAAGAAAGTGACAAAATATGAAAACAGAAACTAAAGAAACAGACATAATTTTATTAAAAGAATGGTGGAGAATACAATAACACGCTAACAATGTAATGTCCTCCAAAGTTACTAGGAACAATCATTACTTATAACTACATGCCTCGTGCAAAAAACTCAGTTAGAGATAGATAGAGAAATGAAGACACCGGCATGTTTCATATATACATTGGAAACTAGAGTAAGAAAAAACTTACCAGAAGAAATGGATCCCTTCCAAGGCCAGGACCAACAACAAGACAATCAAATCTTTCTATCCATTTGTCAACCTCGGCAACAACCTTATCTGATATGTATTTTTTGTCCCCATCCCTAGAAGCATGTAGTTCCCCATAAAAATCAGCATTCTGCTCAGCAACAACGGCTATATAACACAATGAATAAGGATACATATCCAACGATAATAAAGAAAAATACCCAACATTATAAGATTCTTCCAAAATAGGGTGAACAATCAACTCAGGACTATAACTTTTGATTACTGGAGCAGCATCTTTGGTACAAAATACGTGGGACAAATCTGCACCCTGCGAAGGAAAAAAAAAATGTAATCATATTATCCAAATTAGTATATGATTAGATAAAATTCAAAAGGAAGAATTCAATTAAAATGAAAGGATAGCAGGCACTAACAATTTTCAAAGCTGAAATAGCAGCAAAATAAGGAGCACCAGTGTACTCCCGACACCCACCAATAACAGCAACTTTCCCTAAAAAAGAAATTCAGAGGATTTCAAATGACAACCCATAATTATAGTGTGCAAATGATAAGATGATGAAACAGAGGAGGCAAATTTCCAAGGGCTTACCTGCCTGGCCTTTATGTCTAGTTGGGTCAAGAATTGGAGTAATTGCTCTCAAAATGTTCTCAGCATCAGCCTCTAAATTGGTTCCACCCAAAGATTTTATTTCTTCCATCCTATTCCCAGTGCTGTAATTACTATGACCTCCAACTCCAAGCGACCTTATAAGGAAGTGCTGCCTTCTCAACACAGCCGATGAAGCTGCCTTGCAATTTCTTGCGATATTTAGCGAGTTCGGCTGATTCATGCCATGTCTTGATAACATCACAAAACCAATCCACTGCAATCCCTTCAATTTAAAAAAAAAAAAAAAAAAATCAAAACTTTCTTCCAAAGGGTTGAGCCTGGAAATCATTGAATAACAATAGATATATACATTAGACCAAGAAAATTTCCAATCTGATAAAAGGAATACAAATTGCACCTCTCAAAAATAAGGCCAATATCAAAGAAATGCCCACAGAATTGATCTGTCTGAAAATTAAGAAGAAAAGTAGATATATTTGTCCTGAGGAGGGCGAGCTCGTTAGATTTGTGCCCTTTGATTCGCCAATCTATTGGCAGATCCTTAGTCAGCACAGGATGGGCAAAAGTCAAAGATTTATGAAACGACGTCGCTCAAGGTTAGTCTTTTTTTTTTTTTTAATATAAATATATACATATAAATCGAGTGGAGATTGAGTAACTCAAAAAAAAGAAGATGTGGATCGTTTAGGGTTGCAGAGAAGAGGGAACAGACCATGTACCCAATCACGAAGTTGAACGCGATAAGATCAGGTATAGTGGTGATCGGTGCCCTAGCTTTCGGTTATCTAACCTTAGAGATTTGGTTCAAGCCCTTCCTTCTTAAAGCACAACAGCATCATAAACAACGACAACAACAACAACAAGAATCTGACCGTACAGAAAAAGTACACCATGAGTAGCAGTATGGTCAAGGTTAGCTTAATTTTCAATTGATTCGTGTCTAATTACATTCTTTAGTGAGAAATTTTTTGTAGATTAAAGAATTATTTTGTAATAGATCGACGAAAATGAACGAGACATTGAAGAAGAAAATTGGTGGGAACTTTGGGATCGAAGGCGAAGAATGGCTTTGGCTCAAGTTCTTTGTTATGCTGTTCATGCCATTTGTTTGCTCCGTGTATATCACCACGTGCAATGTTCTGAGCCTGAAATGTCAAGGAAAGAGAGGAAACGGAAGGCTCGTACATGGGAGAAGAAATTGAAGAGTGTCAAAGAAGCAATTAAGGATGTTTCAGAGGCAATTAAAGAGGGAAATGTTATTATTGAGAAAGCTCGCAAACGTATTTACACTGAAAGAGAGATTTATGCAGAGCTTGTGAAGATAGGAGTTGAAAAGAATGTAAGGTTTGCGGCTTACACTTTCCTTACTAAAGATCCTGCAAAAGTCAGGGCTTTTTTTGGTTACCCTGTTGATGAGCGTAAGGAATTCTTGATGCAGATCATGTATGGCCCTGAGGATCCGTAATGGGTATGTGAGTTTGTTGGTGTAGCTTGACAATACTGTATTGTGTTTATTTTGGTTGGTTCGGTCTAACTTGTACGTTTTTGCTATTAGATTCATCTGTAGAATGACTCGACTGATATGATTATATTTTGCTATTAACTTGTTTTTCTGTTGGATTGGCTTCTTTTTTTTTTTTGGCTTAAAACACATTTGTCTCTCTTATACTATATAAAACTCGTAGTTAGTTTGTGTTATCAGGGGGAGAAACTAGAGAGAGAGGAATAAACATTTGTTCTCTTGTGTTCTCTTCTACTCGCTTGCTTTTTGTTGCGGTTTTAAATAGATCAAGGAAACTATAGCAGCGTTAAATTTGATTGTTTTGACCGTGAATATTTAGGTTCTTGAATGAATATTATTTATTTCAACCTGATCGCCTCTCAACTGTATGATCATATTTATTGTCCCGAACAGATTCTAATTTATTTTGGCATGGTCTGCTGTGTAATCCAGAACAGTGTTCTTATTCTCAACATTGGGTTACTCTTATTAAATGGATAAGTTGCAAAACATCTTTATATGTTTTGCTTCAGTATTAATAGAAGTTCATCATATTATGATGATGAAAGATACCCTTTTGGGATCACTATTGCAATTGACAATTTTTAGGCAATGGATGTTCTTTTTTCATGTGACTAATAGATCATACAGTATAATTACAGCTATTTAGCGTAATCTTTAACGTTTAGAAACATGCAGTTGTAGTTTCTTGTAACACTACTAGACTTGTTGAATGGCTAGGCCTAGTCTGATCCAATTGTTTTACACTACATAGTTCAGCCCATTTTTGGGTGGACAAATCCGTAACCAAGCCCATCAACAAGCACGACATCCGAGGTGTTAAAGTTAAGTAGGGACTAATCTTATTTTGTTCGTTCAGACAAATGCAAATAACTAAGCTAAACGTGGTATCTTGGAATTCCAAAATATCGACCGCCAACGACAACGACACGTGGAATTTATGTATATCTCAAGATTGAATCTTGTGATATTAGCAATTTTCATACTCCATTTTTAAGACATAGCAAATTGGGACCTAGCGGGTACGTTTTGCAGGACAGGGGCACGCCTCATGGCATCCTAGCTAGACAGGCTATCTAGTCTAACATGCATTGTTCATTGCTTTGCATTTCTTATTGAAAAACACTTCCAATTTCCAAATAAGCATTTCCGTTATATATATATATACCCTAACGTACAAAATTGGTCCCAACATTAGAATTTTATTCTTGTAGAATTCAAAATTTTCAGGAAATCTATTAAAAAAGGAAAAACAACTCCATGAATGGAGTCAAATAACAAAACCTCTTTTTAAGGAAACAAACCCCGATATCTATCAATAATCGTAAATTTTAGGCTACATATGGTTGGATTTAATGCAATATAATTAACATTTTATTACTATATTTATCATGCAATTAAAAAAAATTTAAAATGTAATTATTTTTCCATTTTTGAAAAATTTGCGATAACTTAGAATGTTGGTTGAGGTGTTGGTGGAAGCATAGAGTTTGAGGTTGAGTTCGTTAGGGTTCAACATTGAGAGGATAGATTACAATGAAATGATAATTATTATATATTTTTGGATGGAATGATCATTACATTGTTTTAATAATGATAAATATAATTATAATATTCATTTATATTACGGAGTAAGAAAGAAAAAAAAAATCATTTCAAGCATAAACATATCTAAAAATTATTTAAAAGGACACAAAAATGAACAATAAAAAAAAGGGTAATGTCAACGAAATCATTTACAAGAGAAACAAAAAAATCTCCATCAACATCTTATATTTATGCATCAATACACAGAAATTCACTTGATGTGAACATGATAAGGATTTTATGATTTCTATATTATTGCATATGCTGCTCTGCGTTGGAGATGTCCATATAAAAAATTTCTCTCTTCCTACCACTAATTATGATGATAATAATAATAATAATATAATGGCAACTACCATTAAAGGATAACCATAATTCTTGCTGACCAAAAATAAAACAAATAGAAATGGAATGTCATTATTATTAATTAATTACAATCTTCAACGATCGAAGCAACAGGTAAGAGTTAGTGACATAAATCCGTGACACATTCAACTTCTTTGTCATGATTGCTCATTTGAAACCCTCCTTCCATTTTACGCAGGCTGGCCAAATGTGCTCCAACCCCTCCATTTCCATCCAATGGTGCTTATTATTATTATTATTATTGACCCACAAAAATGTCAATTCAATGTTGTGCTTCTGCAAGGGTTCATTTGTGTTATCGCTTATATATATAAAGCTTAATCCTCTCTATAATTGGTAGTTATAAATTGATTAATGTGAAACAAATAGTTGTTGTTAAGAAATATAATAAAAAATAAATATTATAATTTTTAAGTGGGAATTGGAGGCAGAACACCAGAAAGAAAATTCATTAGAGAAAGTCCAAAATTCTAGGGCGTTAATTTTTTCTTTCCGTGCTTGAAGAGGAAGTTGACCTCAGGCACTAAACCATGAAAGGCAAGCATTTCGTTGATTTAGTTAAAATCAATAGCAATATCTCTTTCTAAGTGGGAATTGATGAAGAAGACGAAATATGATCTCTTTCAAAAGAAAAAATAATTAGAGAAAGACTTTGTCCAAAACTTCATTCTCTCAACATTTACAGAGTTTACTTCTTGGAGTGAATTTTTTTGCTTCCGTGTTTGATTGGAAAATTGACTCTAAGTCCCAAGCCATTCTTTCCATAGATGGACAAAGACCATTCCTATTTCTTACCAGTAAATTGTGAATGTACTTTTCATTTTATCTCCCAATTCATGGAATTGTAAAACTTGAAACACAGAATTTGAAACTTAGTTAAATTTTCAAGTTTTGATCAGTAGAATGTTTGTTTTCGAGGATGAATTATTTCCTCTCTCCCCCTTTTTTAAAAGTGGAAATGTATGTTGCTTGTCAAATAATTAACTACTTGGTTTATCGAATGAAAGAAAGTGACAAAAGTGTGTAGAATAGAAAGCTAAATTAGGATTACAGAGCAACAAAAAAAAAAAAAAAAAACGGTTAGTGGTTGTCTTGTTGGGATTAGTTTAGTAGCTGCAGAGTGCAGACCGCAATAGTCAGTAGCCAATTGCAAGTTTTGATTTTTACTATCCGTTGGGTATGTAATGTTGCTTTCCACGTAAGCCAGCCACTCACCACCAGCGGACTCAAAAGTCTCAAATCCACAACTCACTCGCTCACACACCACCCATGTCTCCATCTCAACCCACGTTTCCCATAACCAAATCTATCAGATCACTCTCTCTCAATTTAATGTTATCATTTCACACTTGGGAAGATGATAAAATGATTAATTTTGTTTGGCTTATAATTTAATTAAAATCATTATTTTCTTTTCTGCTTCCACCGTATCAGGCTTTAACGGAATGAGCACCAACCATTGAACAGCAAGTTTCTTTAATCACATGGTTAGATTAACATATGCATAAATACATAACATTGCTTAGGTTATTCGTTTATTGGTTTAATGGTTTTGGAAGTTGACAAATGAATCCTCATTTTCCTAGTAGCATACCCAAAACGCACTACTCTACTACAAAAGCCAAAAAACTAAACCCCTTCTGGCCTTCTCTCTCTCTCTCTCTCTCTCTCTCTCGCGGTCTGCAATGATATAAAGTGGTAGTACTAACGGGAAAGACAGAAAGGAGAGAGTGTTTTTAGAATTCTGCCATGAATGCTCCTTTGCTTCCTTGGCACCCATAATACTCTCTTTGCCCCCTTTTTTCTATTCATTACATTACATAACTGACCTACCAAGCAAAGAAGCTCCAGCTCTGTAACCGTAAACATATTTGCCATGTTCGGATTCCATTTTCCGTGAATTTTATTTTCCTTGCAAACTACAATTCTTTTTGTACCATACTCTTCTTCTATTTCTCAAGTTCTATTCTCAATCTAAACTTGATCACCAGCGCCGCAAAAACCATACCTATATTTCAAAATCCTATCTTTACTTCAAATGTCTAAGAATCCATCCACACAAGACCATGAAAACATGGAATTTTTTGAATTTTTTAAGAAATTCAAGCGTTTGCGACTTTTTGAGCCATCTGTAGGGGTTTTGGCTTTCTTTTTGGTTATAGTTTGTGTGGTTTGCAGCTTCTTTTACTGGGATTTCAAGTCCGTAATAACTAAAGGGTATGGAGTTCCGGATAAATCAGAGAGATTTATGTGGCTGCAGTTTAACGGGTCTAGTCCAAGGCCGAGAAAAAGAGTGGAGTTTTTAGGAGAGAAGGGTGATGGGTGTGACGTGTTTGATGGTGAATGGGTGTGGGATGAGACTTATCCATTGTATCAGTCTAAAGATTGCAGCTTTTTGGATGAAGGGTTTAGGTGTTCTGAAAATGGTCGGCCTGATTTATTCTACACCAAATGGCGATGGCAACCCAAACATTGCAATTTGCCCAGGTGGTTATTCATCTCTTATTCCTTCTTTGGGCTGTTTGTTTGATAGGAAAGTGTGGGAATGTTAATAGAAGCTAAAGATTTTATATTTTTAATTAATTTATTGCAAGATAAATCATAATCATGAAAAGCCCGATGCATGTGTTACTCTAGCTTTTCAGTTAAGGTTCGGAATTTCTGGTTCGTATGCTACTACTACATCTACAAGCGATCAAATATACGTACTCTTTTTCCCCCCAAATTCAATTTGGGATTTTCCTTCTCCCTTCCGGTTTTCTGTTCCTCCTTAGAAGATCAACTGTAAGTTTTAGTACTTTATTGGCTCTCGGACAACAATAGGCAATTTTTAGTTTCTTTTTTTGAACTAAGAAATTTTGAATTTGTAGTTGGTAACGGATAAGAGATAACTTTAGGTCCTCCCTTCCCTAATTTGTTGAAAGTTATCTTTTCTTCAGATGATAAGTCTAATAGTTACCCGTGAACTTTGGCATTTTGCATACATATGAGGAAGGAGTTTTATCATTTTTTGTCCACTAGCAGTGTTCTAGGTCCCAATTCGTTTGGCTATTTAATTTAATTCAGAAATTTTAAAATGGGACGTAAGTTATGCTTGAAACTTGTATTTGGGACTAACTCTTGTCATTGCTGATGGTGTCTTGACGATGTGGCAGTGATGACCTTTTTTTTTTTTTTTTTTTCCCTTTCCTTCATTGTGTCAACCCCATTTGGAATGTATTCAAAGTTGTAAGAAAAGCTTTTTTTTCCCTGACAAATATAAACAGATTTGATGCTAACGTAATGTTGGAGAAGCTACGTAACAAACGGCTGGTGTTTGCTGGAGATTCGATTGGGAGAAATCAATGGGAGTCTCTCCTGTGCATGTTGTCTTCTGCTGTTTCTGATAAGGACTCAATCTATGAAGTGAATGGCAGTCCAATTACCAAGCATAAAGGATGTTTAATATTCAGGTTTAAGGATTATAATTGTACTGTAGAGTACTATCGAGCTCCATTTCTGGTATTGCAGAGTCGGCCTCCTGCTAATGTTCCTGGAAATGTTAGATTAACTCTAAAATTGGATCAAATGGATTGGAGCTCTAGCAAATGGAGTAATGCTGATGTGCTGGTCCTAAACATGGGGCATTGGTGGAATTATGAGAAAACTATAAGAGGGTAAATTGATCCTTTTATTCTTATTGATACTTTGGCTCATTTGCTTTCTATAGATTTCATTTTATTTTGTAGAAGCTTTTCTTTATCTGCTTTTTATGGTTATAACATTTCATTGGACAAAACTACTAAGAAACAAGTAACTGTTAAATGGGATCTTGATTTTAATTTCATCATAATTGTTCTTTGTGGTCTCAATAAGTATTTCTCACTGACCGACCTTGAATTTTTAAATTTGCTGCTCAGAGGAACTTACTTTCAAGAAGGTGCAGAAGTGAATTTGGAAATGAAGGTTGAAGAAGCATATAAGAGGTCCTTTGAGACTGTGGTTCAATGGATACATAATAAAGTTAATACAAGCAAGACCCAAGTTTTCTTCCGCACATATGCTCCTGTGCATTTCAGGTATATTCCTATAATTTTCGTTTTTCTGCGTTTTTCGGTTTTTATTCTTGGGATGCTAATGCTATAATTGTCAGATCCTGAAATTTAATCCTATTTGAAAGGGTTGAAATTCTTTGCAGAAGGAACAATATTTAAATGTACAAGTATTTTGTTTTTCTCCATTTGTTCTTTCCTTTCACTTGTGGATACCTAATAAATTGTATACCTCACAGAGGTGGAAATTGGAAGACAGGGGGCAGCTGCCACTTAGAGACTTTGCCGGAGCTTGGGTCATCATTGGTGCCATCTGAAACATGGACCCAATACAAAATAGTTGCTGATCTATTATCAGCTTACTCAAACCAGGTAACGAGATTCAATGTATTGAATATAAGCAGCATGACTGCACAAAGAAAAGACGGCCATTCATCTGTATATTATCTGCATTCCAAACCCGCACCACTGCATCGGCAAGACTGCAGCCACTGGTGCCTGCCTGGAGTCCCTGATTCATGGAACGAGCTCCTTTATGCACAGTTAGTAAAGCACGAAGCCATGAGGACATATAACTTATCATCATATAGAGCACAGTTTTGAACAAGAAAGTTCTTATTTATAGCCAGCATTGAAGTAGGATTTAGGCTCTCACTAGAAATGATACTTTCCAACCAATGACAGATGGGGAAAAAGACCAGGTATACTGAGGTTTTGTCGTTTTTTTTTTTTGTGGGGGGGATAAAGGTAAATGATGAAGAGGAGGGAAAATGTAGTGGCTCGTGGGGAAGTGTATATGCAGGAGGAGGTTTTGCAATAAAATTAATATTGTGTAGCTAGAAGTATACTACTATACTAGTGCATAGGATTGTTGTGATTACAATCAAGTGGTGTGATTTCTTGGAGGAAAATGTAATTAGCAATTCTGTTTGTCAAATAATATCAATCATTAGTATCTAAATTTAAATTTGATTTGGCATTATCAAGCGTTTTGTTTGATCTCCTTTGTCCTAAATAATTAGAAAAGGCCTTCAACATCTGGGCCTTGTTTACGGGTGTTCGGCCCATGAATTAGAGTACTTTCCTTATTGATGGGCTTGAACTTTTTTTAAAGGAAATTGATGGGCTTAAACTTACTATGATATTCCGTTAGGAATTTTATGGTTTATTCTTTTGTTTTTTTTGGGGATAATTTTTTTTTATAAATATGATGAAAACAAAAAAAAAAAAGGGAGAAAGCTTAGTCCTTGACTTTTACTCCATATTTGAGAAAATATATAAATTAACAATGTCAACTTCTTGTATAATGGTTATAAAATATTAAATTCCACTATATCCTAAAAGAAATAAAATAAAATATATAAATCATTGAGTTTTCTTTTAAATTTGGCAATTCATTAAAAATTAAATATGGGATTTATAATTCCTAATTAGTTATAGTTCAAATATTCTCGATTTGTTGTATTGCTCTTATTTCAGTCCAATTATTCTCTAAGAAATAAAAAATAATTTAATAAATTTTTATTACTAAAAAAAAATATATATTATATAAATATAGGCAATGTTTTTAGACATTAATTTAAATTTAACTTTTTCGAGTTGATGCGTTGGTGAGAGTTTTACTGAAAATCTCAACACAGCGGAGGCGAAGCGTAAAATTCAAGCGAGAGGATACGCTTGGGTTTTTTTCCATTTCAGCTTTTGGGCTTTAGGCTTAATATCAATAGCAGCACAAGAAAGAGAGCGGAACAATGGCAAACTCGACGGTGCAGCCGAGCCGGTCGAGAGACCTGGACAAGTTGTTTCTCAGACCAGGCAATCTCGTCGCCCCTACCTTCGAGCCCGGTATCCAAGTGAGCAACTTTACATTCTCTATCTCACTCTGCGGCAATTTAACGAGCACTTGCGCTCAATATTGCCCTGTTATACTTTTAGGTTTTTCTTTCTTATTACGTTTTCTTTGGATGTAGTTGAGAGATGATCTTCAAGAGTATGCCCGAATATTGGTGGTAGGAGCTGGTGGGTTGGGCTGTGAGCTGCTAAAGGACTTGGCTTTATCGGGTTTTAAGAATTTGGAGGTCATCGACATGGACCGCATCGAGGTTTCTAATCTCAATCGCCAGTTCCTGTTCAGGTTCTTTTTTATTTCTGCACTTAGCTCTCATAATTTTTTTACTTGCCTTTTCTATTGTGCCTCCTCAATTTGTTTTCTTTCAGTTATTGTTGATTGGTGGATGGATATTAGAGTATTTTTTTAATCATCCTTTCCTGTTTGATATAAGCTTTTGGTTTGGTGTATGGAAATTGGAGTGTGTTTATGGTAGGTGGATCATATGGTTATATAGAAGTTGGTTAACCAGTTGTTAATTTGATTTTGAACCTTGGAAATTCTTTAAGAAACTTTGACGGTGTTATAATTCTAAACTGGTGATTGCAAGGGTCTACAAACATTTTCACCACTTTTAAATGTGTTGATTTTGCAAATAACAAAGTTGATATCTTGTAAAAATGGGAAACAAAAAAGTTATATTTGCTGGACAATTTCCATCATGTCTCTTGTCAAGGTGATATATGTGTTGCATTCTTAGTTGAAATGGTTATATCTAATGTCATTAGATTTTGACTACTTTTAGCTTGGCATCTCTCATCATTTTATGTTTATCATAGCATCATTGAAGACTGAAAATTTTGCTCTGGCTTGTATGTGTTGCATCTGAACGTGCATTTGCATTTGCATTTATCAGTGTGCTTATTGCAGGCTTGAAGATGTTGGTAAATCAAAGGCTGAAGTAGCAGCCAAGCGTGTGATGGAAAGGGTTAGTGGTGTGAATATTGTGCCACATTTTTGTCGGATCGAAGACAAAGAAATTGATTTTTATAGTGATTTTAGTATTATTGTGCTTGGTCTTGATTCCATTGAGGCCCGGAGCTATATAAATGCTGTAGCTTGTAGCTTTCTTGGTGCGTAATTTTAACCTATTTATATTTACTAAATGCTTTTTGTCACTTTCATTTTATGTTTTGGTTGAAATTCAACTTGCATTTTCTTTTATTTTTAATATCACTTTGCGCAGCAATTTCTATCTGGCTTTTCTTTTAGTTCATCAATTGTTGCTGTGTTATTGCATTGTCTTTAAAAGAATATTTATACTACCTCTTTTCTGTTAATTTTGACACTTTTTGACTTTTTTTTCTTCTTTCTTTTATATGACACTTTCAAAAAATCAAGTCAGCACTATTTTATCGCAATTTGACCTTTTCTAGATACCTCCAATAAACTTTCTCTCTCTTAATTATAGAAATTAATAAGAGAGTAAGTTAGTCTATTGCCTTATTTTTTCTAAAATTGAGATTATTCAATTATTTTCTTAATTCTTGTTAAAAGTAAAAAATTTTCAAAATTAAAGGAACGGAGGTAGTATACACTATGAATGGGAATAGAAGCAATAGCTAAACATTTTGTTTTTACTCTCCTTTGATGCTCTTCTACAACATGCTCTTCTAACTTGTCCTGATACTTTCCCATCTCATTTTGGTTTCCTTTACTCTTCTTGAGCTTATGTTTTGTGTATTATTGTTTTGGGAACTTAGAGTATGATTCTGATGATAATCCGCGGGAAGAAACTATGAAGCCCATGGTGGATGGTGGGACTGAAGGCTTCAAGGGCCATGCTAGAGTTATTATGCCAGGAGTCACACCATGCTTTGAGTGTACCATCTGGCTTTTCCCCCCTCAAGTCAAGTTTCCTTTGTGCACTCTTGCAGAAACCCCTAGAACTCCTGCTCATTGTATTGAATATGCTCACTTAATAAAATGGGATGAGGTTCACAGTGGAAAGACTTTTGATCCAGATGACCCAGAACATATGAAGTGGGTTTATGGTGAGGTAAACTACTGGAATTACTAATTTTCTTAATATTGATTTCACCTGGTTCCTTCAACTCATGTTCTATCTGTATCACGTAGGCTGTCAAGAGAGCTGAGCTTTTTGGCATTCAAGGAGTTACATATTCCCTTACTCAGGTAAATTTGAATTTGAGTGAGAGAATTTTTCCAAATATATATAACTGCCATATTACAATATATTGTGTTCCTGAATTAGATACTTAAAAGACTTAAAAAGATATAGCTTATCCTGTAGCATAAATTATCTAGTTTGATCCTGCTTCTGATTTTCTTTCTCATTGTTCTGTCTCCCTCTTCTTTTCCTTTTTCCTTCTCTGTGCTGGAACAAATGTATTCTTCTTGCTCTTTTTACAGGGTGTTGTGAAAAACATAATACCGGCTATTGCTTCCACCAATGCAATTATATCAGCGGCATGTGCATTGGAAACTTTGAAGATTGCATCAGGATGCAGCAAAACTCTATCCAATTATCTAACGTCAGTACAATTCTCTTCATCGTTGTGATCTTTTAACTTAACATCCTCTTTAATTTCCCCTTGTATTAATGATCGATGCAGGATAATCTGAAAGGTGACTTTTAGATATTCCTTGTTCATTTTTTTAACTTCAGTGATAACCAACTCCTTGGGAATTACCTGTAACCTCTTATACCATAAAATAGAGCAACAGAGATGTTGGTGAATCTGGCTGATTCATGTTATTGTCTGGAAAATAGCTTCTTAATTAAGTGGTTAATTGATTGTTTTATTTATCAAGACATGTAGCTTTTTTTTTCCAAGTAAAAAGCTATTTGGCAAAGTGCACTGAATGAGTTCAATCTTTCTAGGTATAATGGCGTGGAAGGTCTCCACATTAAAGTGACTGAATTTGTGAAGGACAAGGATTGTCTGGTTTGCGGTCCTGGTGTTCTTGTAGAGTCAGACACTTCAGTTACTTTGCAAAAGGTTAATTTCTGCTGCCTATGGCCATTTTTTCCTTGGTTGGGTAATAATAGACAATAGGAGATGATGATCCTTTTGCCATTCATCTTTAGTTGGTCACTTGTTTGCCATTATGGTTCCCAGTGCCGCTTGGTCTGTTGCAATCTGAAAATATTTGAGCCAACAAGATGTTGGCTGTTTGTTTTGCCATGCTTGTGTCTTGGTTTGAAATATCAATAAGCGTAGTAGATTCCATATAATTGTTTGCTATGGTAAGTGGTACTTTGTAGGAAAAATCCATAATTTAAGTAGGAAAGGTGTGAAGGTTTTCCTATACTCCTGTTCCTTGGATTTTCTTCTGTCCTTTGGATTTTTTAATTTTTATTTTTCTGTGGTGTGCAAAGCTGAACATGTATCTCTGCTGTTTGCTTCGATCTCAATTATTTAGTGTGGTTCCCTACTTCATGTTTCCCCGTTCTATCTAGAAAAAAGATATGTTGCTCTTGATCTTATAATTTCCACTTCTGTTTCACTTTTATAAATATCTGATTGTGTATCGGTTGCTGTGGTCAATTCATAATTATTATTTTGATTGTTTATGAACAGTTTATTGATGTGCTTGAAGAGCATCCTAAGCTTTTGCTATCAAAAGCAAGCATCACACACCGAGGAAAGAATTTGTACATGCAAGCACCTCCAGTTCTAGAAGAGATGACTCGATCAAATCTAGGCCTACCGCTATTTGAACTTATGGGTAAAGTTTCAAAGGGCATTGTCCATGTGAATGGCATGACCAGCCAGAATGGTAGTAAAACCTCTTGTCTCAGAAAATTACGAGTTGTCTTCAGGGGAATTGATGGGGTCACAGATATGGACATGGCTGGAGGAGCATAATTTTGCCTGCAGCACTAGGATTTAACTTGCAGAAGTTCTCCCAACCCAACTCTGGAAGATATTCCATTAAAGAGTTTCTTGACTGAAGGCAGAAGCTCTTGAGCAATTTGAAATCCGTTTTTATGTGTAACAATTCTCAAGATACAGTCTTTAAGTAAACCCCTGTAGATGTGACGTGATTACCAAAGTTAATTAACGAAGATTTAATTTTTTCATTATTTTTGCAAAAAGATTGCATTTTGTATACTTTTTTTTTAACAGGATTATATTTATATGGTGAACAGCCAAAATATTCCACTTCCCATAATAGCATTTCAGTTCAAACGGCTTTATCGTACGTATAGATTGGATCCTAAATAAATATTCCATGCCCACAGACAAATTTCTTGCTCATCCATTGTCATATGCCTGTCCTCTCAGTGTTTTGTTTCCTTTTAAATGTTCGTCGGTGCCGGATTTAAATTATTAAAAAAACTTTTTGAGCTTTCAGTTCGTCGGTGAAGGTTGAAGGCAGGCTTACGTCTGGCTTGTGGGATGATGGATTGCTTGTAGCCACTTTCCTAGTCACCTACACACTAATAGATAAGTGACGGTTCATTATTTTATTTTATAGCTTCAAAGATGATGCCAATGGGTCAGCACAGCAGCAAGAAGTAGTAGTACCATTGACCACACTTAACTTCTAGCTTAGTCAGATTAATTTTCGAACCTTAAGAGATTTTGGATTAATGTTCGAACCTTAAGAGATTTCGGATACTTTACTGATTAATTAAAATAGAAATAAATATTATTTTTCCACTTGCCGCCTGCAAACTAATATCCCACTCCAAGCCTGTAGGAAATATATATATTAGATAATAGTGTCTTCTCAATTAATGCGATAATTAAAACCAAAATGTGAAAGCAGCTTCATGCGGAGGGGTCATCAAGAATTCAAGATTCATGAGTTCGTTCATACATAAGGGCCACAGGACAAACCGTGTGGACCAAAGACACTTGCATAATTCAGCCACTTTGCTCTCCAAGATGAGTAATCACTAGACCCTTCATGCAGTTATAGTATGAAGTCTATAAACCAATTCTAAAAGTAGATGCTCAAATCAAATTTTAGTTTCTTTAACTGAATATATGTCTGCACTGTCAGTGAAAAAAAAAAATACCGATTCAACTCTCTATATATGGACATTTTGTACGTTCTTTAACCACAAGGAATCACCAACTGTAGTTAATGCTGGAATGACCTTTCAGAATCTTGTAGAGCTGCTGAGCTGGACCAGAAGGTCTCAGTTCTTTTATGGCTACTGACCCCACTTGAAATCTGCAAGAAAAAGTTAATCAAGATATGGAGAACTCTGCTTTAGCAAACTTGTTTGACTGGCTAGTTTCTTAGGTCTTAACCCTGATTAACTTCTAGTATATCAATTAGGCAATAGATTGGATAAGGAGTGTTGTGGTTTCGAAACGAAATAATATACTTGCTGCGGTTGATTGACTATGAATTTAGAACCATACCTTCTCTCTTACGAGACGAATGTGAGTTTGTCGAAGTGTATGTGTGGGAGAGAGAGCGACACAACTTCCATCAATTTACAACCAAGAATGCTAAAGATTGAGTCTATCTTGGATTAGATATCTTGGTGTGGGCTGTTGCTTGCTGTTCCTCATCTCTTTTCCCCAACTGGATAATATCATAAACACACTTTGATGATTCTTGTCGGGCTTTGGCCAGATTGTCCAACTGCCACTATGACCCCACCACCCCACATGCTCACACCTCATTTTGCTTTTACTCTCTTCCCTTTCTTTGTTTATATAAACCCTATTTATCCCACTTCACTGGAGAAAAGAGAAAAAATATGAGACTTCCAAATATTACATCTCACCTTATTGATATTCTTTCTGCTTATTAATTTACATACTTTTAGTAGCCTAAGAGAGAGAAAAACTTGGTGTTGTAGTCTCTACTCTACTTGGAGTTGGTTTCTATGGAAGTAACAATGGAATTTGAAGATGATTTGCTCTTTGCAGACCTAAGCAAACAAATTTCTCTTCTCATAATGGACGATGATGAAGACCCAGTAGCCAATTATCCTTCAGTTTCTATCCAGGTAAATTAACTTTTAATACCTCTCATTTTTTCATAAAAGAACAGAACTTTCTTGTTTTTTCTTGAAGAACTGAAGTGGGATAAACTGTATAACCAATGTTGTAGGATTTCTCAAGAGGGAATTGTCCAGTAGCAGCATCACCTTTTGTATATGAGCAAAGAAGAGAAAGCAAAGGAACAGGAGTTTTCATTCCAAGATCATCACAGCCAAGAAGGAAATACAGGCAAGGAAGACATTCTTCTTTCAACTCATCACAGTGTAACAGGCTGCATCAAGATAACACAAGGATGGTTTCTCAAGTTTCTTACAACAATTCTTTATATCCCAAGAAAGGCTAGTTAATAGTTAAGTTATGGCCATATAAAGTATTCAATAAGTTCTACTAATCTTTTTGCCACTAAGGTTTTGAAGGCAAAGGATATGGAGTTGAAATCTAAAAGATCCATATGTTGAACATGTACAGGAAAAAAGCTGTTTAATTAATTACTCTGCTCCTAGTAGGCATTTTTAGCGAGGTTGATCAAAGGATACTACCTCTCCAATAATGGAATTGTATGGTTGTTGTCAAGTGTTGTATAGGGATAAGGTTGTGTTGCTAAAACTAATTAATGCGATTGACTATTTTCATTTATTATGCAGCAAATGTCGTAATATTTGCATTACTGAACTTTCTGGGTATGTTTAAGGACGAACCAAATAAAATCACTCCAATTCCAAGTTTAATCAAAGAAGGAAAAGGACAAAATGAATTTAAGTGTGATTGACGCACAGCTTAATTAACGAATTACAAATAAACGATCATAAACTTGTTATCATAATAATGATGTTGGTTAAAAAATGAATTATACATAGTTATAAGAAAAGATACACATCTACGTACCGGAATTAGTTAATAATCCTGCAGTAATTGCATAATCAATTGAATTGACATTAAGAAAAATGAAAAATTCTCTTCTAATTGGTACTTTAGCTTGGAGCAATTATTTAGATGGTTGGAGGAGGAAGAGTTGAAAGAAATAAAGAGATACAGAGACCTGTGCTAGTCGCAAGCCATTCTCAAAGGACAACTAAGGTATCAAGAAGTGATCTTGTTTGTTATTGGATTCTATAGATGCCATATTGGAAGTTCAACTGTATAACCGGTGGAAGAATTCATGACCTTTCAAATCAAGACATGTTAAATCAAATATCCTTTGTGATTAACCTATGAATTAATCATGGTTGGTGTTAGTTACAGTAAAGCCATTAGTGGAATAAGAAATTTCTCCCCTTTCACATCAATGCAATAATTTTCTTCTCTCTGCATGTAGCAAATAAGGAAAACTTGGTCAGCCATTTCAGAGATCTGTGTCTAGAGAATTTTTTCTTCTTTCTCTTCTCACAGAATTACATTAGTTTAGCATTAGCTTCAACTTTCTGTCATCTTCAAGTCTTTTTCTATTGTTTAACGTTTTACATTCTCTTTGGGGCGTCTCTTTGTTTTCATTTCCACTCCCAAATTTAGCTTTCACTTACATTTTCCTAGTCTAGCAACTTGCAAGTCACATGACTTGTGCTTTCTTGATAGCCACAGCTCTCCCTATCATGTGCAGAAAGAAAAAACAAGAGAAATTTTTTTTAAAAAAATTTGTGTGTGAGCTAACTGTTGCCTACTTTTGTTTTGTTTAAACACGGTGATGGAATATTTGCTTCGATTTATTTTAAATAAAGATAAAGTATTATATATAAGAGGATTGAAATCTAGTGCTTACCCACTTGCAATAACACTGGTTAAAACATTCGGTGAATTATCAAACGATAATTAATGGATCTTCTTCTGGTTCTCAATCCCATAACTGAAGAGATGACCTTTGTATATGGGCACATGCGCACCAGCTCAGATTGAAAATATTTACGAAATGGACGAAATATTATTATTAATTGTTCAAATTCAAGAGATAAAAGCTATATACGAAATGACAGCTAGCCCTGCATTCCTATAATCTATCACCATGTCCATGTCTAATCACATGGGGAGCCAAGTGAAACCACTGCCCACCATTGCCATTTCTTTGATCTTTTCTTTTTCAATTTTGAGTGAGAAGAATATCTGTAAAGACAGACAAGAGACAATGTGCATATGTCACTTGTAATTTCTGCAGATTCTAATCCTTCCGTAATTATGCAATTAAGTGCAAAATTATGGAGGAGCAAATTTGACGTGAAAGCTGAGTCGGTTGATAGGACAGTGGGCCGGTGAGCCTGTCACGTCTTGGCCCGACAGTCAGAGTTTAGTGGTTTGGCCCGCTCCTTTACTATGGATTAAAGGTGGTTGTGGAGTCTAATCCTGGAAACATGCCGGTGTTTTTTCGGAGGTTTGGAGACATTAAATTCAAAAACGTAATGAGTAAAATTCAAGCGTTCCAGTTTCATGCTTATCAACTAAGAGATTTACAACTATACAGTTCATTAACTATTAAATTGAAAAAAATTGCATTATATATTTAGTTCATAACCTTCTTATTAATAATAATAATATAATAAGTAGATTGTTTTCCGTACTTTTAAACTTTAATATTTATTCTATGAATTAAATCAATAAAAATAAATATTTTTTTAAAAGTTATTTATTCTTTTAAAAATTATCTTCAAGTCATTTATTTGAATGAAAAATTATTTTCTGCCTTGGAAATCATTGACAACATAGGCAAAAAAAACATTTCGTTGAACAGAAAAGTTTTCCATCCAAAAAGAAAAATTTTGGCTTTAACCTATAGAAAAAGCCCTAAATTTTATTGCAAAAACACCCTACTTTCATTATCCGGACATCCCAATCTAACAGTTTTGTAATATTATCACCCGAAAATAGAAATTCACTAGGGTTTTGAATCAAAAACATTAAAACGCAACGTTTTAATCAAAACTTACCATTTTGATTTAGGAGGTTTTATCTAAAACCCCTAATCTCAATTAGGTTGGGTTGAAGCTGCTCCGCCTTCACCGTTGGCGGGTACTATCTCTATTCGCACTAGCTCTTTCAGAAACCTAACTGTTGGCTCTTATTCAATTTCTTCAATGCCAGTTATCAAAGGTATATGTAATACAAAAGAACCCACCTCGCCTCTAATTGATTAGCCAGAGTAAAGAAAATATATATTTTTTAGCATTCAAAGCTTGGATTTTTTTTTTTTTTTTGTTCCTCTATACTCTTTTTAATGTTTCATTCGTGTTCGTGATTTTGTTTGTGCTTTGTTTCTTAAGAGCATTTTATCAAACATGAGCTGCTATTAATGGTGAGATTGGTGCCAAGGGGATTGATAGAAAGTTGGTTGCCAAGAAAATCAGGGAGGATATATAAGTGTTCAAATAATGAGGATGAAGAATAAAATTGGTGTTGTTCCTGGGTTGGCTGTTATCCTTGTTGGAGAGAGAAAAGATTCTACTACTTATGTACGCAACAAGAAAAAAGTTTGAGAGTCTGTTGAGATTAATTCTTTTGAAGTTTGCTTGCTTGAAGATTCCACAGAAGAAGAAGTACTGGAATTTATTTCTGGATTTAATGACGATGCTTCAGTTCATGGCATCGTTGTGCAGTTGCCTCTGCCTTCTAAATGCTTCTAAACTTCAACAATTTTATTATTCTTTTTTCTTGTGTAATGCTAAATCAACAAAGATATAAAATTATTGATTAATCCAAATGGAAATCAAATTTGCAAGTTTCATTTGTGTATTTGTCAAGCTTTCTCTGTGTTTAGAATGTTTGTACCAGAATATGAATGAGCGGAACATCTTGAATGCTGTGGCATTGAGAAAGATGTGGATGGTTTACACCCACTGAACATTGCCGTCTGGCCATGCGAGGAGGAGAACCTCTGTTTGTTCTATGTACACCTAAATAGTGCATTGAATTGAATTGAATTGTTGCATAGATACGATGAGTTTTGATTATAAGGTCGTTTTTTGTTTTCTAAGAGCTTGGGTAAGTTAATCCAATCTAGTTGAGCGTGATCCATTTTAATAATCCTTTATTTAAAATATTATTTAATTTCGATTTTAGAATGATAATATTATGAAACTTTCAAATTAAGGCGTTTAAGAAAGAAAGGTAAGAATAATTGTACTTTCGCAACAAACAAAAAATTTTACGTTCAACAGGGAAATGTTTCGTTGTGGGGACCGCCCATTAAGTGGACCCCAATGTCGGGGACGGCAAGTCTAATCCTATACGTTTGTTCCCTGAAAGAAGAAAATCTAAATCCACAATCACAGCATCCAAAGAGAAAATCTCCCATTCTAGGGCCCGTCCATTAAGTGGACCCATGGGCGGAGATGTCCAGGTCTAATTCTATACGTTTGTTCCAGAAAGAAGAATATCAAATGGATCCCTACACCTGGCATTATCCCCATCGTCTATTTTCGCTACCTTTCTGAAGCGCCATTAATGGCGGATCTCAACCTCTTGCTTCTCCTTCTCCTTGTCATCCCTATCTCTCTTTTTGCGCTGCTAATTTTAATCGTCAGGCCCCGCCCCGTCAAGATCCCAATAAAAAATCGCCATGTTTTCATCACCGGTGGATCCAGCGGTATCGGGTTGGCCTTGGCAATCCGGGCCGCATCAGAAGGGGCCAGAGTCTCCATTCTGGCTCGTTCTCTCGACAAGCTCGAGGAAGCAAAGCAATTTATTCGTCTCTCTACTGGAGTAGACGTGGCAATTTTTGCGGCGGATGTGAGGGATTTTGATTCTGTAACAAAAGCGGTGGTTGAGGCGGGGCCCATCGATGTGTTGGTGGTGAATCAAGGGGTGTTTTTTCCTCAGGAACTGGAGAAGCAGGAATTGGATGAGGTTAGGTTCATGATAGACGTGAATTTGATGGGGAGTTTTAATATGATTAAAGCTGCTTTGCCTCGAATGAAGATTAGGAATGAACGCGGACCCGCCTCGATCGCTCTCATGTCATCCCAGGCCGGTCAGGTATGTATATTTGTACTGCAATTGTTCTTGAAATTTATGACCAATAAGCATACAAATGAGCATTGAAGATTGGGATTTTATTACTTTCTGTTGTTTGTTGGGGATTTGATGAAGCGATCCAAGTCTTCTTATTGATGGTGATTTGGGATGATCTATAGGTGGGTATTTATGGCTACACTGCTTACTCAGCTAGTAAGTTTGGGCTCCGAGGTTTAGCAGAAGCTTTACAGCAGGAGGTCATCGCAGATAACATACATGTCTCCCTTATATTCCCTCCGGACACTGATACTCCTGCCTTTGCTGAAGGTAAGAAATTCGTCTCGTTTCCATTATGATTGTGAAATTGTAGAAGTTTGGCAGCTTTTTCTTAGTTAGGATAAAGATATAGCATCATTTGTCAGTCCTAATTAGTTGGATTGAGTTTTTGTGGGTTTGAATGGTAGGAATTCTGTGTGTAAGATATTATCCTGAAGGCTGGAATAAGGGAATTCATTTTAGTCCATTTGAATTTTCACATGAATATTTATGCGTTTTACTTGTGTCTGAAAGTTGATATCTTGTAAGTGGAGATGATTTTGGCTATGCTGATGGGTCTGCCCATGACACTCAATTGTTATGTTAATGGTATTCTTATGTAAATGCAAGTTTCAATGAATGGCTATGCTATAGGTCGAGTGCTTCTTTAAACTAAAAAAAAAATTAATTGCAGAAAATAAAAGAAGGCCACAACTCACAAGTATCATTGCAGCCTCTTCTGGTGCTATGAAAGCAAATGAAGTTGCCAAAAAAGCTTTAGATGGCATCAAATCTGGTAGTTTTGTCGTCCCTTGCAACTTTGAGGGAGCCTTGTTGAGCATAGCAACTGCTGGTTTATCCCCTCAGAGATCATTCTTAATGGCATTTATCGAGGTGGTTGCTGCCAGTATGATGCGTCTTTTAGCCCTTTGCTTCCAGTGGAATTGGTATGGAAGTATAGCGAAGTGGCATACACAAAAAAAATAGTGAGCATTCGATATTCCCCTTGTGTAATTATTATTTTCTTAGAATAGAGAAGTTGCTTAGACTTGGTTGTTTCTTCATATGTGGTAGATTAGTGGTGTGAGGCAGCTAAATCTTAAGTCTTAACTCTGCTTAAAACAGGATTAGAAAGGGCAAGTAGAATGACTGGTAATACTTATACTTGGTGATTACTATATTTTCTATACCTTTGACATTCAGAAAATCTTGGTTTGAAAAATCTTGGTAACACCCGGACTTAAACAATCACCCAAACTAGTTGGGGAACACCATTCAGATTGCATTCAATTTTTTGTTATAAGTTTGCTTTAGAGTTTTGTTTAATTGAATTCTGTTATATCTTCAATATCATTACTAAATTTCCTTCCTTTCCTTGATGTTTGTCATAGGAGGGTTCAGATGTAGAATTAACAACTTGAGAACTCCATTTTCACTTGAAAGTATTAATAGCTTGTTTGCGAGGAAAAATCATCAGTTTTTGCTTCTGAAGTCTCAAGTCTTTCACCTTTGGTCTGCACATTGTTAACATCTTTTACTTCGCTGAATTTCCTGCTTGATCACAACTGTTTTTTTCTTTGAGCCGTAAAGAAATGTTTTGCTAAAAATTTTGAGCTGAAATGCAGAATTTCATGTGTTTCCTTTATTGTAGGAAGTAGGAACCTGAAGTTGTCGGTGCTTGATGGGCAATTTTTTCCTGTGATGGAAGATGTCATGCATGGCGAGGATTCACAATTATATAGTTTGGGCTACACAACATCTCACCCTTGGAGTTCGAGATTGAAGTGCTCGTCTCTCTCACTGTTTGCTTTTACATTATTGGCATGCAGCCATGCAGTCCAAAGCCGTTGCATGTTGATGTATGGATGGTTTGTTTTATTTCCATTTCATAAGTGACACTTTAGCCTAGAAAGGACAATCAAGATGGAGGCTTTACCCACTCCTGTTAATAGGAACTAGCTAATGTTGAATGTTTTAGTCAAGGTAGCCGTAGTATAGATTTTTTGAATTATGCCTTGTCACAGGAGTTAAAAAGTTAAATGAATGAAAGCATGAGTTTTTACTTCTACCAGTTATCTGTCAACTACCATTCTGGGATCAGTACCTAAAGCATAGAGCCATGTAAATCTGTGAGGCAAAATTTTGGTTGATCTCGAAATGCAATATGGCCTTCTAAAATCTGATACGTGCCCAATGGTTGCAAGGAAAATGCACAATTTGATTAAAGGCAAAATTAGGCGATTGCTGCTCATTTGAAAAGAAAATTCTTTTCATGAAGCCTTGAGAAGGTTGAAAAATTTTGTTTTGCTCAGGGAAATCAATTAATGAAACAAGTTCGTTTTACGCTTGACATGGGATCTTCAAGTCTCTCCTGCGCCGAAGAGAGTGTTTTGCATTGAAAGCCGCAGCGTTTGTTATTGCCGTCATCAACGTGCGCAGAATGATCGATCGGCCGGTTAATAGTCACCATTGCATTTGCAATTGCACCACACAAACCAGAGCCGATCTTGCAAATATTCACGAAGTCGATCACTTCTCTAATTCCTTGTTGCGATGCCCCTTAATCTTTTCCGTTCCGGTAATCCAATTAATCGTACTGGCGTTTTGGAAGCAATTTATTGGAAGCGCGCGCCAGACTAAAGATTCAATTAGTTATGACAATTTCTTTAGTCTGATTACACGTAGGCCCGACTCTTTGTTTTTATATCTTTATCTTTAATTCACTTTCTACTTGGTCTTGACAACGAAACTAAACTTGATTTCACTTCAGAGCTGCATCCTCGTGTCTTGACTCTGTGCATCTAATCGATCGGTTTACGCTAAACCTCCGGAGACTTTTAGGTCAACTACATAGCAAAGAGGATGAATTTGATTACCAATAGCAAAGAGTTTTTGAAACGGTAATACCGCTTGTCTCTATATTTTATTCTCATCTTTTTTAACTTTTAGGACATTTATTTTTTAACTCTACTCCAGTGAAGCTAAGATCGGTATGGGCCAAGTTTAGTATTTGATGGAGGTAATAATAATTGTATGCTAGTGGTATTGATTTTATTCTCTTAATTTTGAGTACAATGGAGTAATTTCCCTTTGGGTTGAACTTCAACAGTTGGAAGACTGGTTTCCGATTCATCTTTGATAAAAAGCCTCTGAGATGATTTTTGCATGTTGATGTCCCAGGAATTTTAAAAAATCGTCCCTTGGTTAGTATTTTAACTTAGAAATTGATTGGATTTAAAAGCGTTTTGTGTGTCTTTTATCACTTGTTTATATCTCCTTGCAGTTGAAGAGGATATAAAAATTCGCCTTCGTCAGCTTAAGGAGTTTTCTTTTCAGGAATTACTAGTGGCAACAGATAACTTTAGCAATGAAAACATTCTAGGTAGCGGTGCATTTGGACCATTTGGTAAAGTTTACAAAGGAATCCTGGAAGATGGTTCCTTGGTGGCTATAAAAAGACTGAAAAGTGAGCATACTCCTGGTGGGGAACTTCAATTCCGGAAAGTAATGGCGATGATCAGTACAGCTATGCATCAGAATCTCCTCAAGTTAGATGGAATTTGTATGACGCCAACTGAACGACTGCTAATTCATCCCTACATGGCTAATGGGAGTGTTGCTTCGCGCTTAAGAGGTAAGCTTTGTGTTGTCAAGCCATATGATGTGGTTTACAGGAGGCTTATCCTTGTTCTTATCTGTATGTGGTGATAGTGGCCACGTCTAATTCTTGATCTTTGATGAAATGACAAGGCATGAGAAAAATTTAGAAATTATTGACTTTTGAAAAACTCAAGGTTGCAGATTCTCTTGAAGTCTGTCAACATAGATAGAAGGAAGGATAATCCCTCTACAATAACTCACCTCAAACCTCATCTCTATTTCAAACCCATAACTAGATACCATGCTAGGGACTGAAACACTTTGGTATCTTTTTTTGACATATAATTTGATTATTTGTTGCTGTTATAAAGAAAAAATGTTGTTACTTTATGAAATGCATTGCTGCAGATCGAACATCACAACCTTCACTTGATTGGCCAATCAGGAAAAGAATAGCTTTGGTGTCTGCAAAGGGTCTGTGTCATTTGCATGAACAATGTAATCCAAAAATTATTCATTGCGATGTGAAAGCTGCAAACGTTTTCTTGGATGAGGATTTTGAGATTTTCGTGGGGGACTTTGCATTAGCTAAACTGATGGACTACAAGGATACTCATATTACTACTGTTGTGCATGGCACAATTGGGCATATTGCTCCAGAGTACCTCTCTAGTGGAAGATGCTCAGAAAAAATTGATGTTTACGGTTACGGGATTATGCTTCTAGAGCTAATTACTGGACAAAAGGCCTTTGACATTTCTCAAATTTCAAATGATGATAGTGTTATGCTGCTTGATCGGGTATGTATACGGTACTACTACTACTACTTTTTTTTTTTTTTTTTGCAATCTATTGCAAGTTGATTCTGTCAGCAAAAACCTCCTTGCTCGATATTTCCTTTTTTCTGCCTTTATTTTGAATCATGTGAAACATAGTTTCTATCATCTTAACGTGTTTAGCCTGGATGTAATCTTCCGATTATTGCTGTTCTCGTATGTGATTCGGCTCATGCAGATGACTTTTATTTTGCAAATAAAAAATTTCCGTCTCCATGGTTCTTTATTTGTCTGGAAATGCATTTACAACCTGTGCCTTGATATGCATTTGATATAAAAGAGTATCACCACAGGTAAAAAAATTTGTGAAGGAGAATAAGTTCGAGATGCTGGTTGATCCTGATCTACAGAATAATTATGTAGAAGCTGAGATGGAGCAGCTGATCCGGGTTGCACTACTCTGCACACAAGGCTTGCCTGACTACCGACCAAAGATGTCAGAAGTTGTGAGAATGGTTGAAAGCATTGGCTTGGAGGAGAGGTGGGACGAATGGCAAAAGATGGAAATTCCTGCTCAGGCATTAGGAGCAGTCCTTAATCCAATTTCTCCTAGGATTCTTGATTCTGTACAGAATTTAAATGCAGTTGAGTTATCTGGTCCAAGATGACTCCCCATTTTTTTTTTTTCTCATCTTCAATTTTTCTGCCCATTCTGCGGATCAGGAACTGCCCAATTTACTTCATACAATTTTTTTATCTTGTATCTTTTCTATTTTTAACAAGCATGTACCTTTGTGTGAAAAATTGATATAGGATCATGGAAGAAAGTTGTTCTTAAAATTAGAATTACTGTATCCATTGTGATCTAATTTTAATGAAAGTAAATTACACAGTGCTCATGATTACGGTTTTTATATAGATCTATATTTTTCTCTATTTAAACTACTTGGGATCTTTTTTTATTGGTTTTTTTATATACATTTTAATCCTCATGATTTTGAGGACCTTATTTCTTTTCAGGGACATTACAGATATCCTTTTCAAATTGCTGAATTTGATTTTTAACTTGGACCGCAACAACTTTTTTCTGCAAATATCACTTTTTTCTCCCGGATGACCTACCAAACCAGAATTTGTGATGCTTCATGGTCACCTACCAAACAAATGGTGAAATTTTGTTTATTTTCAGATTTTTTTTGCCTCACTTTTCACGTCATATGGACACAATTTTATGTCTTAGAGAAAGAGAAAAAGAGTAAAAACTCTTTGACAGAGGAACAGCACATATTTTGTCTGTAGATGCAATTGATTGAGGTGAGAATGCAACGGTCAGAAAAAGATGATGAGAAAAATTCATTAGGAAGAAGCAAGGATGGTACCTTGTATTTAATGCATAAATCATACTAGTCAAAGTCTACTTCTAGTCTTTACACTCCCTTCATTTACGTTTGAAAAGATTTCGTGCTTCATGGTTTTACATTGACTTTAATGTTAAACAATAAACTATAAATACCTGGACCATAGACTTTATGTCAACTGTGAATACAAATTCAATTTATACTTGGAAAATCAGATTTCTATAGTAACATTGGAGTTGGTGGATGTCATACAAAGTAACCGTGACTTTAATACTTGTGATTCTGTTTTTAACTCCCCATTCGTTTCTTGAAGCTTTATAATTCCTCCGATGCCACAGAAATTTGCTGAAGGAGTTGTTCTGGTGCACTTGTCCTATTTTGCAGCCTCTGCAATGGCTTTTTCCTGTTGGTGGTGTAGGGAAGTGCGAATGCTATCATTTGGTTAGTCTTCTAACTGAAATTTGAGTGGTTTCGAACATATTTCATGGTTGATTATCAAATGTTCTATTTTCTTGCACAGCTGAAGAGAATCGAAAAGTTCATCCGGATCCAAATCCTGATGTAACTCAACTTAGAAGGTTCTCCCTGGAGGAATTGCAACTTGCAACAAATTATTTCAGCAATGAAAATATTCTGGGAAGAGGTGGATTTAGTAAGGTTTACAAGGGGCAATTAGAAGATGGTTCCCTGGTTGCAGTAAAAAAACTGGAAAACGAGCCAACACCCGGTGGGCAACTTCAGTTTCAAACAACAACAGAGATCATCAACATGGCTGTGCACCGGAATGTCCTTAGATTATGTGGGTTTTGTATGACACCTTCTGAACAGCTATTTGTATATCCCTACATGGCTAACGGAAGTGTTGCTTCACACTTAAGAGGTAATTCTAGCATCTCATCTTTTAGGTGATTTTCTTGCTGCAATTCTGTTTTTTTAAAGATTATGCTTATGTCTTATTTTGATATTCTATTGGTGCATTCTTGTAGAGCGACCTTTTTCACAACCTGCACTTGACTGGCCTACTAGAAAGCGAATTGCTATTGGGGCTGCAAGGGGTCTTTGTTATTTGCATGATCACTGTAATCCAAAGATTATTCACCGTGATGTTAAAGCTGCAAATATTTTGTTGGATGAGGAGTTTGAAGCTGTTGTTGGGGACTTTGGGCTAGCTAAATTGATGGAATACAATGATACCCATGTCACCACTGATGTATGTGGTACAGCAGGGCATATAGCTCCGGAATACCTCTATACTGGTATATGTTCAGAGAAAACTGATGTCTACGGATATGGAGTTATGCTTCTGGAGCTAATTTCTGGACAGAGGGCTGTTGACCTTTCCTGGATTGCTGCTGAAGATGATCTTTTGCTCCTTGATTGGGTACGCATAAAGCCCCTTGCTTTTTTCCCATTGTTTCTGTTGACCATTGTCCTGATGTAATTGACCATTCACAGGTAAAACTTGTCCTGAAAGAGAAGAGATTACAAGTGCTGGCTGATCCTGATCTTCGCAGCAATTATGTGCAAGATGAGATGGAGCAGTTAATCAAGGTTGCATTGCTTTGCACACAAGGTTCCCCATTGTACCGGCCTAAGATGTCTGAAGTGATGAGAATGCTTGGAGGTTATGGCTTGGCAGAGAGGTGGTATGAATTGCAGGAGATAGACACGTCTGAGCAGGATTTTAGACTGGCCTTTCCACCTATTTCTTATTACCTGATTGACTCGACCGAGAATTTACATGCAATTGAATTATCAGGTCCCAGATGATTCTTCTCTTCATGCCAAAATTTACAACTTGCTACCTTCTTCTTCTTGTTCCATCAAAGTAACTACACTAAATATGAATAATGGCATCCACAAGAAGAGTAGAGCATTCATATATTATATTTTTATTATGAATAATATTGATTGGATAATGAATATATATGCGACGAGATCGATTAAGAAAAATGAATATATATCATTTTTTATTTTCTAACTAGAAACTCAAGCTATTTGTCGTAAGAGATTTAATTTTTGAAATGTCTATTTCATAATTTTTGAATTGTATAAATGTGTAATTATTATTCTACTTGTACTGTTTAGTGAGAAGGTAAATATTGAAAATTAACAACTGAAAAGTTGATAATGAGGATTCATGTTATACTAAAATTTTAAATTTTATACAAACACGAACAATCACCAACATAAAATTAATGATAAAACGAAAAATTGAATTATATATATTTTCTTTTTCTTTCTAGGCAAATTTAGTTTATTTTCTACAATTGAGATAAAATTTGAAATTACATGAAATAGTCAATCAAATTGGATTTATTTTTTTTCGTTCTGGGTTCACTCTCAAAGAGGCCCAATGACCTGCAAAATGAAAACCCATAAGGCCATAACCGGAGAACTGTAGGCTTCGGGGTTCGGAGTTCAGACCCAAAGGCTAGAGCAGGAGAAATGAACACCGAACGGAACTCTCGGGTCGAGCTTTCAGAACCGACTCTTTGAGGTCCATTTGACAGACAGCTCCTGACATTCGCAAGTCGCAAAACTACCTGAGTCCGCAGCCATACCTCAACATCCAGAATCAGCGGAATCTGGTACTAGCAAGTGCTTAGTAAGCCATGGCATCTGCAATCCTGAGGAGAACAGGCACCTCGGCTTTCAAGCCAATGGTTGATGCTCTCCGAATCGGAGGGTCATCGAGGTCTTTTGCAAAGATTGCAGTGGGAACCGACTTAGTCTCGGTTGCTCCCGATGTCTCCCTCCAGAAAGCCCGCACCTGGGACGAAGGAGTATCCTCGAAGTTCTCCACTACTCCCCTAAAAGACATTTTCAAGGTTTGTGAATTAACTCTAAAAATAAAAGGTTAGATTTCCTTTATCTCTCTTTCCTTTTTTTTTGGTAAGATAATTTTGAATGTTTATTTATGTGTTTTTTTTCCCTCTCATTTTCGTTTAATTTGATATTTCCAGGGCAAGAAAGTTGTCATCTTTGGTCTTCCTGTAAGTTATAATTATTGTTTTCTTTCTGCTATCTTTATATCTTCTTTTTAGTAGGCAATATGATTAACTGTCATTTGTGTTATGAATGATGTTATAGGATAATACTATAAATAATGGAACTCTTTAGTTATTCTATTTTAACTTTAAACTGATGAAGGCCAAATGCAAAATGGCTGCTTTGAAATGATAATACTTTTTAAGATACAGAAGGATAATTTTCTAGTTCTTTCATTCTTTCTCTGTTGGTTAGAAGTAGTGGAATAATGTAAATGTCCAAAACAAAATACAGAATTGAAGACTGTCTTTATGCATTGGAATTTTATTGTACCTATATTTGGATGTTCTGGGGCTAAATTATTCTGTTATATGTAACTCTATTTATTTCATTAGCAGTTTTATTTTATATACACATTGCATAAATAGATAAATAGTTTGATATGTATTTCATTTACTACCTCCAGGGTGCATATACAGGGGTTTGTTCACAGGCTCATGTTCCTAGTTACAAAAACAATATAGATAAGTTCAAGGCTAAAGGGATTGATTCGGTGATTTGTGTGGCTGTTAATGATCCCTATACTCTTAATAGCTGGGCAGAGAAATTGCAAGCTAATGATGCTGTGAGTCGTGCCCTGAACTCTTATGGCTGTCTTTGAATTTTTAAAAATATGAATAGATTGTTTTCTCCTACTTTATTGCACATAGTTTTTGAGCTTCAATTTAGACTAAATTATTTAATGTTTTGCTGTTCCGAAGATGCTAGTTTATTGCTTCAGATTTCTGGTCTCTTGATCCCCCTCACCACCAATTCTGGATCCTATTATTATATTAATCCTGTCCTTGAATCTTCAGGGAAATAATATTCTGATCTTATGTTATATGAGATTTTAAATCTCAAGGCTGAGATTAGCTGGCTTGAAAGGAACAGAAAAACCTGAACTGTTACAGGACAATAATTGTTTCCCTTGAATATTTATTCTTTCATGCAGCACAACAGTTTTAGACATTTTAAGAGTTATTCCAGCTATGCACTTTACTTTGAAGTACCGATGTTGCTTAAGGATACTAGATATGACTTATGAGTATGACACTTCCTATGAAAACTTTGGAAAACTGGGGGGGTCGTGCTTGAAGAGATTTAATCCTCTCTGGTACTTGTACCCAAGTCCAAGAAACATAGCTTCTGAGTTGTTTGCATATAATCAAATGTAAGATAACTATCTTGCGAAGATAGCACTAATGTTTAATGTCATGTGCTGCCAATGTTCATCTTTTTGCTTATTAACAAAAAGATTGAAATTTGTGCTGATCAATTACTATCCTTTTTCCTGTTTTTGTTTAACTACTTCAATCATTTCATTCTGTAGATTGAATTTTATGGGGACTTTGATGGGCGCTTTCACAAAAGCTTGGAGCTTGATAAAGATCTCTCTGTTGCTTTGCTTGGACCTCGCTCTGAAAGGTTTGATTTTTATGTCTGGTCTCTGGGAATTTTTTTCACTTTCTTGTTTTCGTTTGTTGCTAGATGATGTTTGGGTTCTTGAAGAGAAATTAAAGTTTTATCATCTCTGTTTGGCCATCTGAGGAATGGGTTTTGACAAAGTCAATTCAGAGATACTTTTTATGTCTTCTGTTGTTCTTGCTTAAAACTGAGACACACAGCTTATATTGGTATGCAGTTAACATCCACCTGAGAATGTAATAGTCCGTGTGTTTAATCATGAATTCTGTTTTTTATGGGTTTTTCAGATGGTCAGCATATGTAGAAGATGGAAAGGTTAAGGTTCTTAACATTGAGGAAGCTCCATCTGACTTCAAGGTCTCTGGTGGTGAAGCTATTCTGGGACAGATTTAATGCTCTGTATTTTCATTTCTAATTCAGAAGAGCACAGTTTTTGCGAGGTACATGCATGTATAACCTGAATGTGAAACATGTAATAAGAACTCTGAAGTTGCCTATGTTTCATAGCCAGAGGCATCATGTCTGTTACTTGTTATAAATTCTTAGTTACAGGCAATACATTAGCTTCTCCATATGAATCGCTTGGTTCATTGTGGTAAGATCGAAGGTTGATAGTGTTTTTTAAAGAGCATTGCACACCAATGCATAACCAAACTAGTCTGGGACCATGTTACTCGTTATAGTTTGTGGATGTTTTTGGAGTGAATTGAATAAAGATATCCGAAAGGGAAGCAATCATTGCGAACCATGAGATGGAAGATGTTTGACATTGAACGATTCACATTTTGACTGTCAAATGAGAGCCAGAGAACTTGAATTTGGCAAGGGATACTTTTGGGCCAAAGAATTGCACATGGAAAAACGCACGTGGAAGATGTTTGAGATTGAAATGAAACTTCTTCTTGTAGAGGGATACGAAAGCCATGTGGGTGGCTGTGAGCCTGCAAGTACAACGAGGCTTCGTTCTTTTTCCAATGCTGTATTAGCCCAAAGGACCAGGTACAAAACGAGGGATGAAGGGAGAGACTTGATTGCTATTTGTCATCTCTTTCCTTGGTTCAAATAATACAAGAAAAAAGACGTGACAAGATAATGAAACAGCTGAATATTAGGCAGAAACGAAGTTCCTTTATACACACAATTACTACTATTATTATTCACGAGTCTCAAATTTACTCTCTTATAATTTAATTTCTTTTCCAAATTTACTCTCTTTTTGTTTTTCTCTTGGGTCCAACAATTTCAATAATACATGTATTAGACTTGTCTAGTGGCAATTTGAGCTCAAGTGTCTAAACTAATTAAAAAATCGATTTTTCTATATATTGCATTCACGGTACATCTACGTGTCACTCCATCACATTAATAACACGTGGATCGATCAACTCCATCTTATATATATAGTATTTTAAAGAAAGTTAAAATGTTTGTTGAGAATAAATAATTTAAAATAAAAAAAAAAAAGTGTATTATAGCGTAACGTCTCTTCTTCTTTTTTTTTTTTTTTTTTTTTGTTTTTTTTATCATCTCAAAGATATTACAGCGGAACACGTAAAGCCATGGACTGGTTGTGAAAATTAAAATCTAACACGGTTGCAATTTCAGTTAGCAGGGAGACTGAGATGGATTTATTAAAAATAATTAAACAATATTAAACAGATGGTACAGCTCAACAACTGTTTTTTCTTTATTTTTAAATTTCTTTCTTTTAAGTTCAAATTTTTTAAAATAAAACTCAATTTAGTCTCTAAACTTGTGTAGCATGAT
Source organism: Jatropha podagrica (assembly GCA_947857235.1). Lineage (NCBI taxonomy): Eukaryota > Viridiplantae > Streptophyta > Magnoliopsida > Malpighiales > Euphorbiaceae > Jatropha > Jatropha podagrica. The sequence continues at coordinate 101,799 of CANUEP010027151.1, forward strand.
AAAAATTATTCTTTTGGACCATTTAGTCCTTAAATTTGTATAAAATGATTAAAATGATCTAATTTCACTTTTTAGGTCTATGTAGTCCTTGAACTTATTTTGAATTTTATAAATTAATAATTAATTTAATTTAACATAATTGACTTTTCATCTCTTTTTATCCTACACTAAAAACGTTTAAATAAAATTTTTTCAACACTTATAAATATAAATTTAAAATCCGTAAAAATTTCATTTCTTATAATATAATAAAGTTATAAATATGCATTATAAATTTAATTTATTTCAGTAGTAGAGATTAATTTTAAAATATTCAAATTAATACATAATTAGAAACTCCCATTAATCAAGATAAAGAGTTTTATATGCCATTTTTTTATTTTATTATTAATTAATTTTTTAATAAATTAATCGGCTCAATCCTAATCACAATTTTAATAAAATGTCAATATAATGATTTTTACATTGTAAGTATAATGAAAAATTAGAGGTTAAATTAATTTAAAATGTCAAATATGATTTTTTTTTTTAATAATTTTAAATAAGTTTAGCGGTTTAATTGGTTTAAAAAGTGAAATTAAATATTTTTAATCATTTTATATAAGTTCAAGGGCTAAATTAATCTAAAATGTCAAATTTTACCATTTTGATCCTATTATTCCAAACTTTTTACTCCTCGGTAACATGTCTCCTGGTTTGACTCTAATTTTTAGTTGATATGGTTAAACTCTAAGTATTCAATAAAAATTAAATTATGCATATTAAATTAATTTTCAAATTAATCAAACATTTAATTAAATTGGAAGATTAAAGGTTATATGTTAATCTTGTTTATATCTAATAGTATTCACAGTTAAAAAAGAAAAAAGGACAACAATTACGATTTATTCGGGATAAATGGAAAAAAAAAAAAAGAATATTAGAAGAAAATTTTGGGAGAAGAAGTATACATTTGGTTATATGGCTCCATCGCATTAGTAACAGGTACTTGGCTCTTGACTTATAAATCCGACTTCATCTACACAGCTGATGGCAAAGCAAATTAAGCTCCCATTTTGCAATTGCATTTCTCTTTGTTGTGGCTACGGTGATCATAACCGAGAATTTACAGTTTCCAGCAGCAGGGACATGGCGTTGACACAACCTGGGTACCGATTTCCTCCACAGACTCAAGACAGACAGCCAGGCCTAGAATATGTGATGCACCCACTTCCAGAATCCATAAACCCTCATTACAAGCCCTCCAACAAACTCCATGTGCGATTCCAAAATACGTTTGTTATTCTTTTTCGTTAATGTTATTCTCTTCTTTTATTACTTGCTATTCTTGGCAGGGAAAGGTAGCTCTGATCACAGGAGGCGATTCCGGCATAGGAAGAGCTGTAGCTTACTATTTCACAATGGAGGCTGCAACTGTGGCTTTCACTTACGTCAAAGGCCGAGAGGATAAGGACAAGGATCATACCCTCAGAACAATACACGAAATAAAGACAGAAGGATCAAAAGACCCTATTGCTATACCTACTGATGTCGGATTTGAAGAAAATTGCAAGAAAGTGGTGGATCAAGTGATGAGTACATATGGACAGATTGATATTCTCGTCAATAATGCAGCTGTACAATTCTATTCGCCCTCCATTCAAGACATAACTGAGGCTAGGCTTGAGAGTGTGTTTAGAACTAACATATTTTCTTATTTCTTCATGGCCAAGTGAGAAAAACTAAAGAGACCTATACTTATTATAATTGTTAAAGATTATGAATGAAATTGAATTTCTATACTGCAATTGGTGCAGGGAAGCTTTAAAGCACATGAAAGAAGGAAGCTGTATTATAAACACTGCATCTCTTGTAGCCTATAAAGGATATGCAGAGTTGCTGGATTATAGTTCCACAAAAGGAGCCATTGTAGCTTTTACGAGAAGTCTAGCTTTGCAGCTTATAGAAAGACAAATACGTGTGAATGGAGTAGCACCAGGTCCTGTGTGGACACCATTGGAACCGGCGTCTTTGCCTCTTGAGGTAGTCGCAAACTTCGGAAGCGAAGTCCCAATGGACAGAGCGGGACAGCCATTTGAGATTGCACCTTCTTTTGTGTTCTTGGCTGCCAATGAATGTTCCTCCTACATCACTGGCCAAGTTATCCATCCTAATGGTACTGTGTGTCAATTTTGGGAAACATAGCTTTTATTTATTTGTGCTTATTGGGTTAACTCTTTAATTACCTAGAGATATATATAGACACTGATCCTGTATTCTGCAGGTGGTTCCATCGTCAATGCTTAGTTTTCTTTGCAACATATGACAAGGGTTTTATTGGACTTGACTAATAAAGAATAAGCACAAGAAGCTGACGGCTTGTTACTATGTGCGTGTGCGTATATAAATATGATCTTGTTCAGATATACTGCTGCAGGTGGTGACATCGTCAATGATTAGTTTTCTTTGCAAGATGTGACAAGGGCTTGATTGGGCTTGATAAATAAATAGCAAATTTCTCGCCTACGCTTACTCTATGGATAGTTCCATACATGAAGTCAATCGAAGAAATATCCCTTTTTAAAAATGTTACTGTTTCGTCTTTTTTTTTTTCCCAATTGTTTGGAATAAAAAAAATACATATCATCGAAATCTGTCCTATGATTTGATTTTCTTGGTTTTAGGTCATACTTTGTTAATGAATTATAGATGATATGTTGATGTATTTATCAAAGCAATTACCGTCCAAGAAAATTTAGTTGTGAATTGTGTTTGTATTTATGCAACAATATGCCTTTATGGTTAAGGATTTTCTAAGAAAAGAGATACTTGAAAGAGAGTGGATCCTCTTGCCATCGGCCTATAATGGCAACCAAGCAAATACGTTTTAATCATCTATTTGGTGCCTAATAACTCTACCTACCTCCCTCCCCCAACACAGTTGGAAAAAAAAAATTATAAAAAATTATAAATTCTGATAATATTTTATATCGTTTTAGATTTAATTTTTATATAAAAAAAATTCATTTGAAGGGCAGTTAATAATACAATTAAAATAATAATATTTATTATTTTAATTATTTAAAATTAAAATGCTTAAGAGGTATAATTTTATAAAAAATAAAAATAATTTGTGTCCATCGATCATAAATTCCAAGTGGGCTCACTGTGTTGGGCCTGCCAACTGCCACATGGGAAATCCTCGGCGACACGCAAAACAACGTGGCTGTTAACAACCTCGTCAGGACACGTGCCTAAATTCACCCGAATACATATATAGGAATAGATAGGAATATTTTTGCGTATATAAGTCCGGTGCAAGCTGCTTTGCCCGACGTAATAGTTTCTGCAAAATCTCTTTGATATCTCTTCATTTGGAGTTGTAGTTTTACAGGATGGCAAGTGGTGAAGAGCAGTTTCTGCCACAGAGCCAACAGCAGCAACCAGGGAAAGAACATGTGATGCACCCTCTTCCTCAAGCCATAAACCCTGACTATAAACCTTCCAATAAGCTCCAAGTAATTAAATTCCTTTCCTCTCTCTCTCTCTCTCTCTTTTCTTCCTCTTTTTGCTTTTATTAACCAATCCATGCTTGTAATTACCACAGGGCAAGGTAGCTTTGGTGACAGGGGGCGACTCTGGTATTGGAAGATCTGTATGCTACCATTTTGCACTAGAAGGAGCAACTGTGGCTTTTACTTATGTAAAAGGCATTGAAGAGAAGGATAAGGATGATACACTAGAGATGCTACGCAAAGTGAAGGTTGGTGCACACGATCCTATTGCATTGGCTGCTGATGTTGGGTTCGATGACAACTGTAAAAGAGTTGTTGATTTAGTTGCAAGTGAATATGGGCGAATTGATATTCTTGTGAATAATGCAGCTGAGCAACACTTAGCTACTACGATAGAAGAGATTACAGAGCCTCGGCTTGAGAGTGTTTTTAGAAGTAATATATTTTCTCATTTCTTCATGACAAGTTAAATAGATTAACAAAAAAAAAAAAAGAACTTGGAAATGAACAATTAATAATCATATATTGTTCTTTATTTTATTCTGATGGTTGGTTGGTACTGTAGGCATTGTTTGAAGCACATGAAAGAAGGGAGTAGCATTATCAATTCGACATCTGTCGATGCTTATAGTGGTGTACCAGAGGTACTGGATTATACCTCCACTAAAGGAGCTATTGTATCTTTCACTAGAGGTCCGGCTCTGCAGCTTGTAGGCAGGGGAATTCGTGTTAATGCTGTGGCTCCAGGGCCTGTTTGGACGCCATTGCAACCAGCGTCTATACCTGCTGAAATGGTCAAAAGCTTAGGATCTCAGGTCCCTATGGGCAGGGCAGCACAGCCTCATGAGATCGCACCTTCTTATGTGTTTCTGGCGTCCAATGAGACTTCGTCTTACTTCACTGGCCAAGTTCTGCATCCTAATGGTACTTCGAGTTGTTCCTCATTCGACCATATCAGCTATTACACATTTATGATAGTAAACATTTAATGATCCTTGTTTACTGCAGGTGGAATCATTGTCAATGGTTGACACTGTTCTTCGTGGTATTTTCTGCGTTCTACTAATGATCTTTCAAGATATAGCGCGTACCACATAAGACTGTAAGTTGTGAGATTGGTGAATAAAAAGGAATCAGTCTTCATTTGTTACAGTAGGGTTTCAGGAGTGCTGTTGTTACCCATGTAATTACCTAAACATTGCATTATATTTACTGTGAAATAATTATAATAGATACCTTCAAGTGATAATTAGACCCTTCAAATTGTATCTCGCCATCAGACTACTTAAACGATGATTTCATGTTGTACAAAAATCGATCCAGCACGAACTCTCTAAAAATTTCTCATGCAATGCACCAGTGCATGAAAATGTTGAAAGTTCCATAAAAGCCAAGAGTTTAGCAAGTATGCAAGACGTTTTTGGCCTAGATTAGCAATATATTGCACACATGAGACCGATAACTGGAACTAAATGAGTTGCTGATAAATTTTTGAACGAGATGCTCTTCATAACAGAGCAAGCGTTTCTGATTGATCACCACTGCTCGATTCAGTGTCTTCTATAAGGAAATAATAAAAAGAATTAAAGGATGTATCACCACGCAAATCGCATCCGAGCAGTGAATATTGCCAGAGTAGAAATAAAACAGCGGTGAACATATCAGATACAAGTATAAATATGTACTGAACATTGCCAGAGTAGGACAGTTACTTTTAGTAATTGGAAAGCGAACCATATAGGCAAATTTACGAGGAGAATGCTAACGTAAACTCCTCAAAAAGTTGTTCACGACAAAAGAAAGCACTTCGTTCACTGGGACAATTATTCCTACAAGAAACTAAGCTCCTCACTGTGCATAAAATAAGCAATGCAGGACGCAAACCAACAGGGGAATTGGTTTCTTCACAGCACGTCACTTGCATCACTTGCCCCCTTCGTAAGGAAAGGTCAAAAGAGAGTTAGCAACCAGGCTTAAGCTCCACAGCCTTCAATTACTTCTCTGCAATGAGAGGAAAAAGAAAAAAGAGGTCAGTATTTCTTCCTTCAGTACAAAGAGCTCTGTGATTGAAACCTTAAATGTAAAACTAAAACCCCACCCTCATTGACACCATTAGATAATCCAATAATTAAAAGAACATACTCTTTTTGAGTAAAGAAACCTGGTTATGCTTTTAGATGCTATTAGATGGTGAAAGAATATCCTTTAGCAGTTAAGGTCAAGATTTCTCAACCTGTACATGGGTGGGGAGCTTCCATTTGGCCTGGGACAGTGCAGAAAGCATGAGATGATGCATCTACACTTGCACAATTTGCAATTTCTTCATGTTCTCTCTTAAGTGCTTCAGCAATAATGTTCTCTTGTATACCCTTAGAGAGGTCTGGTGCTCCTGCCCTAAAACCAGAAACTGGATCGTAGGCTCCAGTTCTTTTTGAGGTAAGATCTAACCGCTCAATCATTCGCGCAACACCAGCAATTCCTGCACTCATCTCCCGCTGAACTCCTTTGCCGAGCTCCTTAACGGAACTATTGCGTGCAAGTAGTTTTTCCTTTAATCCTCGGGTACCTTTAGAGATTGATTCCTTATATCTGTTGTGGTATATCAACAAAATTCAGCATCAGATGGTATTCCTTATGGCATGCACACACACAAAAAAAATTAATAAAATAAAGGTACGGAAGAAACCAAGTTGTGTATATCTACCTAGCTGAAGCAGCAAGCCATTTAGATTTAATGGACTCAGACAGAGATGCTGCCTCAGATGGTGATCGGGGAGAATCAGTTGGTGGCTGTCCAAAGAAAACCCTGGATATTGAACCAAAAATAAGTGAGAAAGAAAACAATACAAGTAGAAAGAGAGAGCGTGATCAGCATGAAAATGCATGCAAGAGCAATCTACTAGAAAAGACATGTGTAGAAGAAATGTCAATCAATCATCCATAGAAGCTATCAATGAAAATAACAACCATGCATTTGTGGTACTGAAGAGAAGAATATGAAGAACAAAAAACAGAAAAGAATAGGCACTGCATCTGTTGGATCATTATCCTTGCCCCATAATCCCACTTATCTTCAAGGATATCAGACCAACCTCTGCTGTAATATGCATGAATGGTACAATACCAATTAAATGGGGGGGGGGGGGGGGGGGGGGGTGGAATTTGTGATTTATGAATTAAAAAAATGCAAAAATGGTTAAAATTAAAAAAAAAAAAAGGG